>QLTV01001468.1:318832-338794 GCA_003457575.1 Thermophis baileyi
CCATGGCGAGGCCTGTTCTGAGTGGAACCTGTCCTGTTAAACCGCTGTATGGTCTTGGCCACCGTGCTGCAGCTCAGTTTCAGGGTTTTGGCAATCTTCTTATAGCCTAGGCCATCTTTATGTAGAGCAACAATTTGTTTTTTCAGATCCTCAGAGAGTTCATTGCCATGAGGTGCCATGTTGAACTTCCAGTGACCAGCATGAGAGAGTGAGAGCGATAACACCAAATTTAACACACCTCTCCCCCTTCACACCTGAGACCTTGTACCACTAACAAATCACATGACACCAGGGAGGGAAAACGGCTATTTGGGCCCCATTTGGCCATTATCACTTAGGGGTGTACTCACTTTTGTTGCCAGCAGTTTAGACATTAATGGCTGTGTGTTGCGTTATTTTGAGGGGACAGCACATTTACACTTTTATACAAGCTGTATACTCACTACTTTACATTGTAGCCAAGTGTCATTTCTCCAGTGTTGTCACATTAAAAGAAATACTTAAATATTTACAAAATGTGAGGGGGTGTACTCACTTCTGTGACATACTGTAGCTGCCTGCCTTCAGGATATTTGCAAGCATCATTTTATTCTCCTCCCTTAAATAGATGCCCTCCAGAAATGCTGTATTACAACTTCCAACATTTCCATTTCCAAACAGAATAGCTAATACCTGTACTGAGACTGCAGTAATTACAGGCCAACTTTTTACTTTCATCCCTCTTTCTTTCAGGAAAACTTGTAAAACTTTTCTTTTCCGGATAGCAATAGAGGAACTCCATAATATGCAGATCAGATCTGCAGCACACATGGCTTATTTATATGGATTTTGGTTTTCTATGTACCATATTTTTCAAACTATAAGGCGCACCGGAGTATAAGACGCACTAAGATTTTGAAGAGGTAAACAAACAAACAAAAGTTTTTGCCCTCCCCGGCCCCCAGGAGCACTCTGCAGGCCTCCCAAACCCTCTGCACGCCCCATTTTTTGCAAAAAATGGGCCCGTTTTCCGCTCGTCTTTAACTTTTTTAACTTTAACTTTTATTTGCATTTCTATGCCACCCAACTCCCTAGGGATTCTGCAGCACACGTGGCTTATTTATATGGATTTTGGTTTTCTATGTACCGTATTTTTCAAACTATAAGGCGCACCGGAGTATAAGACGCACTAAGATTTTGAAGAGGTAAACAAACAAACAAAAGTTTTTGCCTTTCCCAACCCCCAGGATCACTCTACAGGCCTCCCAAACCCTCTGCACGCCCCATTTTTTGCAAAAAACGGGCCCATTTTCGCAAAAAACAGCCCGTTTTTCACTCATTTTTGCCCTCCCCAGCCCCCAGGATCACTCTACAGGCCTCCCAAACCCTCTGCACAGCCCGTTTTTCCCCTCCCCAGCCCCCAGGAGCACTCTACAGGCATCCCAAATCCTCTGCACGCCCTGTTTTTGCGAAAAAACAGGCCCGTTTTTTGCCTCCCAAACCCCCCACACATCGCGTTTTTGCCCTCCCCAGCCCCCAGGAGCACTTTGCAGGCCTCCCAAACACTGTGCGCGCCCCGTTTTTGCGAAAAACAGGTGCATTTTTTCCAAAAACGGGACACCCAGGGCGGGGTTTTTGGAGGCCAAAAATGGCTGTATTCAGTGTATAAGACGCACCAACATTTCCATCCTCTTTTAGAGGGGAAAAAAGTGTGTCTTATACTCTGAAAAGTACGGTACTTGGTTTTGGAGGATTTTAAATGTTTATTGTTCATTGTTAGCCAGGTAAGGCCTTTGGAAATTGGTGACATGCACATAAAGTCAAACAATTTGTTTTAATCATGCCTAACTTTCTTTAATATAATATCGCAACATCACAACATTTGAGAGCTCTTACAGTACAAATGGATTTATCTGGGAAAGTTAATATTGGTGCCAGAGCAAACTGTAAGACAACTTCTGAATACTGTTAATACTCACCCTTCCTGTTGACAGTCTGCAATCCAATCTTTCATAACAGTATAGAAGGTAAAAAAATCAACAGTAAGCCCTTGTTCTTCAGGGTCCAATCTCTTGTAGAGAGATTGAAGCCTCCAGTCTTCACAGCTTTGCCCTGTCATTTCTTGTAAGTATTCAATGATGCGGAAAACAGAAACCTGTCCTATAATCAAAATAAAGTGGATTATAAATGTGAGTACAAAATCCAGGCAAGATTTCAAAGGTAGTTTGCCATTGCCTCCTTCCTAGGGCTGAGAGAGAATGACTGGCCCAAGGTCACCAGTTGGCTTTGTGCCAAAGGCAAGACTAGAACACCAGCCTCATGTTTCTAGCCTGGTGCTTTAACCACTACAATAAACTATGTGAACTAGCTGTTCTGTAAATCAATAAAACCTTAGAAAACTCACAGAAGAAAATTTTGTTTGAAATGCTTAATGTAGAATCATTTTTGTTTCATTTTTTAAATGAGTTTCTTATGAACACAGAAAATCAGTTGCAGCAAAACATTGTTCTGAAACCTCAGTATAGAAGTAGGGAAAGTTCTAAAATACCCTAAACATTTTCACTAAATTTTAAAACATTTTCAGCTTAGTACATCATTTCCCTATGTTAATTATATTTTATTATTTTTTCTACATTAACTTTATACATGCCATTTAATAAAAAAACCTTCTTTAAAAAAAAGAGATAAAATGTTCATTTTTCAGCTATGCTAATTTTCTCAGCATTTTATACAGTCACTCTTGAACAAAATGTTAGTTATGGGGCAGTTACGAGTCTTTTTCACTTGCCCCCATGATGGCATAAACATGCAATTTACTTTTTCTACTATATTTTCATGAGTTTGGCATCCCTAGCTGATTCATCAATGCTTCCAGCAGTGTTTCCATAGTTATCTCAATAACATTTTCCCCATGGATTTGATCTGGTATGCTCAAAGCACTTTCATTGTTGATGTGGTCAGCATTTCTGCCCAGCATTTATGGGTTATCTTAGGCTATTGTGGGCCTTCCCTCCCAAGTACTGCCTTCCATGACTATTTTATAACAGGCTGAGTGAAACTGGACACTTCCACAGTGTGATCTGCCCATGTAATACCTAGCCAGGGCTTTCAATAGCATTTGTCAGATTTTACATATTGATCATAGATTTAGCTCTCTTTTGAAAAAGTAGGAGCACTGTGCTGCATAGATTGATTTAAACTGGGAAGCAGCCAGGTTCTACCGTATGTTTTTTGCTAGTTCTATCAACACTGAATACATTACAGATCTTTTGTTGTTCAAAATGTAGTTTCATAGACCACAGAACCATAGGGCTAGAAGGGACCTTAGAGGTCTTCTAACTTACTACTCAAGGTAGGAGGCCTTACACCTTCCTGGTCAAATGATTGTCCTGTCTGTTTTTGAAAACCTCAGTGATGGAGCACCCACAAATCCAGGAGACAACCTATTCCATTGATTAATTGTTCTTACTGTCAGAAAATTTCTCCTTATTTCTAGGTTGGATCTCTCTTTAACAAACTTCCACCCATTACTTCTTGTCCTGCCTTCTGGTGCTTTGGAGAATAAGTCAATCCGCTCTTCTCTGTGACAGCCCCTCAAGTACTGGAAGACAGTTATCATGTCCTCCATAATCTTTCTCTTCCGATAGCCTAGACCGGGTATCTGCAACCCGCGACTCCAGAACTGCATGCGGCTCTTTGACCCCTCTCCTGCGGCTCCCTACCAACCTGGTCGCGCGACCCGCTCTCCACCCCGAGACACTGGCCCAACCCAGCCGTGGCCGATGCCAACCTTGCTAACACGAGGGCTGGCAGGGTGGGAATGGGATCCAGGAGGAGGGTATTATGGAAAGGGGGGCAGGCCCGCAGCTGAGGAGCGAGCACGAGCCACACTGGCGGCTTCCCCGAAGACGACCCTCCTCCTCACGCGACCACCTGGCTGGCTGTTGCGGGGCAGGGAGGGCACGCACGAGCAGAGATACCCTCAAGTGAGCGGCCGGGCTCAGCCAAACCACAACGAAGATGCATGGAGCGGGCGGGTTGACTGGCTGACAGGCGAGCGTCTTTGGCGAGGGCGTTCCGGCTTTCTCCAAGCCTGATCCCTGGGGTGGATGTGCGAGGTTCGGCGAGGCCAGCCTCCTTTTCCTGCTCTGCGCGCCTTCGCTGCGCTTTGGCCGAGCCCGGATGCTCGCTTGCTGAGGGTCACCTCGCGCGCGCATGAGAGAGATAGACAGAAATGAGAGAGAGAAAAGGGGAGAATAAGAGAGAGAGAGAAATAAGAAAATGATGGAGAGAATGAGAGGAAAAAGAGAGAAACAAATGAGAGAGAGAGGGAGAGGGAGAGAGAAATGAGAGAGAGCTGGAGGGAGAGAATGAGAGAGAGGGAAAAGAGAGGGAAACAAGAGAGAGAAGGAGAAAGAACAAAAGAAAGAAAAGAAACGAAGAGAGGAAAAAGAGAAAAACAAATGAGAGGGAGAGAAAGAGAGAGAGAGAAAGAGAGATTGAGAGAGAAAATGGGAGAAAAAGAGAGAAATGAGAAAATGATGGAGGGAGAGAATGAGAGAGAGGAAAGAGGGGGAGAGAGGGAGAGTGACCCATTTCCCACAGAAAAAACTGGGACTAAAAAAAAGTTCACTCAATTAATTCCAACTTCGTAAGATCTTTTTCTTTCCCGAGCAGTTGGAATTGATTGAACTTTTTTTTTAGTCCCACGAACTTTTGTTTCCCTGCACACGATGACAAGAAACGCAACAGAGAAACGCGACGGAGCTGGAAATCAGGTAGGCAAAGAAATGCTTGAGGAAAGCGAGGGCCTGGGCGGTGGTGAGTGGGGCAAGCTGGCCTGGGCAGTGGTGGGTGGGGCAAGCTCCGCGGCACGGCGCTGCAATGGTGAAACGGGCAACAGAGCAGCCCTCTCTTCTCCCTGCTCCTCCTCCTTCCCTCGTGCTGGCTGCTCCATTTCCCGTTTCTACATTGCAGTGCAGTGCCCAGGATCCACTTTGATAGTGGAGAGGGGGATAATTTGCCTGGCCAAACTAACCTGCAGTCTCCCCTACATTGGGCTCAGCTTCGATCAGATTGGTCAGTCGGTCAGTTGGAGAAACGGGATGGAGCTGGACTGGGGCGACGGCGCACGTGCCCAGAGAGGGCTCTGAGTGCCACCTCTGGCACGCATGCCATACGTTTGCCACCACTGGCCTAGACATAACGGGCTCCCTCAACTGTTCATCATACAATTTAGCTTCCAGACCCTTCATCATCTTTGTTGCTCTTCTCTGCACATTTCTAGGGTCTCAGCATCTTTTTTTATATCATGGTGACCAGAACTGTACACAATATTCCATGTGCAACCTCATTAGTGTGGTATAAAGCAGTATTATCACTTCTCATTATTTTGATGCTATCCTTCTGTTGATGCAGCCCAGGACTGCATTGGCTTTTTAGGTGCTGATGTTTTGTGTGGTGGCCATATTTTTCCCATTTAATTACTTTTAACTACTAAGTCTTTGGTGCTATGGTATTGTGATTAGTACATGCAGGTTAATCCAGCTATTGGGTGGGTGCAACTGGCAACAGATAAATTCAGAATTGACTCCTAAGCTTAGTCCCTTTTGCAGGCTTGACTATTCCCTTGTAGCACTAGTTGAAGACTGGGTTTGCTTGTTATCATCACTCCCTCCCACTTCACTCTGCATCCCTCTTCTGTATTTTACCTATCAGCTGGGCTATTTTTGAACTCAGGCTTAGCATTCTTTCAGAATAGCACTAGAACTTGTTAAGAAATAATGTGACAGGTCACAGGTGCAGAAGAGGGATTGCAAAAGATCAGTGAGATTCTAAGTACCCATTTAAACTTTCCTCATCACACATAAGAAAAGTGACTGGTAGATATTTCTTCTGCTAGCAAGTAAAAATTTGATAGGAAGGAAAGTGAAACCAGAGAATCCACTGGTTTTTTTAAACTTGACCCACAATAAATAAAGAGACCCATTCACAAACCTTCTTACTGTGGCAGAATAAGGATTGCAATGGGGTATTTATGTTAGCATACTTTTCTGTCAGCTCAAGGACTGGTGGATAGCAATTTCACTGAGCTATCAGAAAGAACCTACATCACTTCAGCAACTGTTGAGTGGTGATATAAAAATGCTTTAAGTCTAGAGACAAAATGATTTAAGTCCTTGAATGCACTTTACCTACCCTCTTACAAAAATATTTTACTACAGAATTCACTAGTTGGAATGAGGAGAACCTGCATATAACAAAAAATCATTGCCAGCCTGGACTCTGTTGTATATGCTTCTATACTAAACAAGCATAAAAAATTATATGTTAGTTTCTTCATCATTTTAGGTTGTTTTTCAAACTTATATCCCTCATAGAATGAAGATATACTTGGATAATGGCTAGCAAGATCCAAGACTAAAAAAACACAGGTAGTCTTTACTTAAGAACTGGGACTTTCTGTCCCTTAACAATTGAGACTGGTAAATCTGTCACTAAGCAACATGATCATTAAGTGAGATGTCACATGACTGTGACTTGAGATTTCACTGCCAGCTTTTCCATTGACTCTGCTTGTCAGAAGCTGGCTGTGAAGCACATAAATGGCAATCATGTATCCATGGGGATGCTAAGTGTGAGGACCAGTTGTAAAGTTACTTTTTCAGTGTCATCATAACTTCACACAGTTGCTAAACAGGCCACTTGTTAAGCAAGGACTACCATCAAATCAAACTTCATTAACTGAGATTTTCTGCTGGAGTACATTGGTAAAATAATAATATATTCTCAAAAACTCAAAAATAAAGAGCAGTTCTTTGATTAAATGCTAAGTGCTTCCAAATGATATTAAAATGTTTTTTACCTGTTTCTTCTGGGTCACATGCTTTGAATGTGCATTTTAGAACATGTTCTTCTGAATACTGGCCTGCATTCAAAATGATATTCTTATTGCTGATACCAATGCTGTCCCGTGACATTGCTAAGGAATTAGGAAGTTACATTTAATAAAAATTTGGATGTTTTTCTTAAGATTTGCTCAGCCTATTCTTGACCTTTCTTCTCTTAAAAAAAAAATCAAAGAACAAAAATCTTAACTGGTTCTCTATGGTCAGTGATTCTGAACTTTTTCATAGGTATAACTGATTCGGAAATCTATATCTTTTAGTTGTATAAAACGACTGCTAACTTTTTCTTTTGGAACATACATAGGAAATCTTAGGATGTTACATTTGCCTCTGGGAATAAATCAAACTGAATTCAATGATACTCGCTCTGAGCTATACATATATATGGTTACATATCTTATAGCCTCTATATGTCAAATCCCTGTATCCACTCTAAAGAAAGAAAAAAAAAGTATCTGAACCATTGCTAATTACTACATCACTACTGTTTCCAACATCTCCTTTTTAGGGAAAGTGTTAAAAAGATGCTTTGACTCCAGCTGTAGTCTTTTAGAGGCAATGAAATATCTGAACTGTTTTCAGTTTAGAGTTCAGACATGGACATGGGGCAGGAATGGCTTTAATTGCTTGAATTGATTACCTATGTCAACACTTGGAGGGAGTGCACTGCTCCTGGTCCTTTGTGATCTCCAGGCTGCATTTAATACCACTGACCATATTGTGATCATATGGTCAATGGTCATATTATGATCCATATGATCATATCCAGGATCGAAAACTGGAGGAACTTTTTATTGTGGTTCCACTCCTACCTAAGTGGGTGATTCCCTTGGGCACTCACTTGATGGCCCCACAGAGGATTTCCTTTTACCTCTTCTGTTTAATCACCCATCAGTTCAAAGACTGATATCATCAGAATGCTGATTAGACTCAGTAGTATATTGTACCCTGGGCTGAGCCAGATATTGTCAACCCCCAACAGCAGTATATCCAAAGAAGTAAGATTCACACATAATCAGTTTAATTTCAGGAAGAAATGAATAACTTACTTATTTTGAAAACTAAATTAAGAAAAAACCCACATTTGTCATTTGTTAATAAGTACATTAAGGTGTGTTCTCTGTCCCCCATTCCACCTCCATAAATTCCTAGATTGAGGCATTGCTGATTTCTTAAGGCTGAAATATCCCTCATTTTCCATGCTTTGCTTTCTGTTTCCAGATTCCAAGAATACCTTTACAGATGTCATGACTATCTTGATTCAGTACATGGAAGCTGTGAGGATCTAGACAGGACAAAACAAGTGAGACTGAACTCTAATAAGGCAGCTGCTGTCTGTTCCAGCAGTTACTCTGGATAGGGTAGCACTCTTCCTGAAAGAGCAGGTCTGTGACACTTCAGGACTCTAAGTCATTGCTAGGATATCAAGGAGGCCTTAATTTAGCTTCTTCTAGTATACACAGAGACCCTGAGTAAAAATACCTGGCAATGATATTTTCATTCATGCCCTCATCACCACTAGGATAGACTACTACAATGTGCTTTGAGAACTACCTGAAAATTGGAATTGGTGCAGAATGTAACCATATAACCATACCATCTATATTGTGGGTGATATACTGGCTTCTAATAGGTTTCCAGACTGAAAGGTTGGTTTTACCCTTTAAAACCCTAAATGGTTGGTTCCTAGTATTTGCAAAACCATCTCTTCCTATCCAATTTGTTTCCAATTTGTATATGTTGAGGGTGGGTTCCCAGACTACAAGAGATGAAATCTAGGAGAGACCTGAAGCAGTTTCTCTGTTAAGGGCTCTGTTTTGTGGAATAGTCTTCTTCTAGAGGTCAGTTGTTCTAGAGGGTTTTGAAACATTGATATGCCCTAATATGGATTGGTGCCATCACATTTTAAAATTTGTTATGGTTTATTTTAATGTTCAAGTTTAATTTTATTATCACTTTTTACATTTTGTGCATCATATTTTTATAATTACAAATTGTCAGGAATTGTGCAATTTTGGTAGCACATAAATTACCGTAGATATACTCCTATATTTAAAGAATCAATAGCTTTAAGAATAAACATTCTTTTGATTCAAAATAAAAGATTAGATGAAAAAATGTAAATCTTTAATTATCTAGGTGCTGTAGGACAGACTGGCAGAGCCATGGGGGAACGTAAAACAGGCCATCAGCTTAGTGCCTCTATGTAATCACAAGAGGACAAAGTCCAACCCCCCCCCCCAATGCAGCTGACCTCCAAAAAATTGCATATCCATAACCCAAATACAGCCTATGCGTATCACATCCAATTGCCATGATATCTTACTGAATGTTTCTCATTTAAATGAAATTGGCAGCCAGTTGTATCTGGATACTTGTTATACTTAGGATGGCAATAAAAACTAAAGTATACATTAATTTTAGTAGAGTTAAATAGGAAGGGATAATGGTTCATAAAGCAGATACTCACTACACTAAATATAAACTGCTATAATATTAACAATTTCAGGAATAGCTAATACTTACTATCTGCTGACAAAAATGCAGTTAATTGCACAACTGTTGTATTTTCAAGAGTGTTGTGATAAGCATGATCCATCATCACTAATGAGTACTTCCTCACTGAAGGCTTTGATCTATAGTAGAATTATTTCATAGGAAAAATATAACATTTTAATCATCTTGCAACAAACAAACCATAAGTTCTACAATCTATAAAAAAAGAAGTCTCTTTAGTTAATTACATAACAGGCTTTATGGTTGTAATAAAATATCCAATGGAATATTCACAAATAAAAGTCATTTATAAATTGGGCATCAAAGCTTCCCATCTACTCATTGTGCAAAAACCTGATAAACATTTAAAATGTGAATGTTACAAAATCAGTTAATATTTTGGAATTTACTTTTATGCTTTTGGTAGTGGTTGCAACATTCATGTCTTGGTTGGTATACATATTACATTTGTGGAACAAAAACGTTTGTTTTAGGCCATATACTTTTAGAACTGGAGAAGTATTTAGACTATATAGTAATAAATCCCCCTAATCAGAAACAATACTTTTCTCCTTTTTATAGGGCACTCTGTGATGTTTTCATGCAATTGGAACAGACTTCCCAGTGTGACACACTGTCAAGAAACAAAAATATTACTTTATTTCTCATCACACAGAGGGATTAGGAAAGAAATAAACTGTTCCCAGGATAAACTAGGCACAACTTCAGGTTTATTTAAATAAATAATATGAAGTTAGAATTTAATCTCTCCATATGAAGATATCTGGCCAAATTATTTCATTTGGCAAATGATTTGGAATTTCCAACCCATGTGTGATTGGTAAAATTTGATGATATAGGTGGCATATAATCTATCAATCAATTAATCCAATCCACTATAAATGGCAGATTCTAGGACATGAGACCCCCTTTTTTTAAAGGAAATGGTAGTATATTAGCAACCGTGCAATCATTCTTTTAGAATAATGTTCAGAAGGAATTTTAAAGCAGTCTTCAAATCTATGAGGATTGTATTATAACACGAGGCACTGTAAGGGCTAATAGCTATGAACCCCATGTTATACTAGTAGATTAGGCAATGCTATTAAGATTCGGTTTGGAACAGTTAAGAAAGCGGATCGGTTTGTCTGACAACCAATTTGCAGCGCTATTACAAATCTGCACGCGTTAAATCGAGGGAAACCCTGGAGCTACCAAGCCACCGAGCACCGTAGTCCTTGAAACGCTACACGCTAGAAGGCGTTTTCGCTCACGGCGTGGAAGGATTACTACAGCAAGAGGAAGGAGTTCACGGCGATCACCTCAGCCTGGGATGGGCGTCTGAGGAAGGCCGTTCCTCCGCTTGGCGAAAAGAAAGAGCGGTTCAGAAACTGAGGGAGTTTCTTCCCTCAGACAACAAAGGAAATTGGGGGCGGGGGGAGGAAGAAGGGGAGAACAATTCCTCTTCCAAGGCGCGAGCCAAGATGGAGGAGGGGCTTGGCGGTTGGGGCGCGCGCCTTCTTCCGGGCGCTTGGGAAAAAAAGGCGGGAAAACCTCAAAGGGAAGTTAATGCCAGGTGCTGCTCCCTCAGCGCCTGGAAAATGCGAGTCCCTAATTCGCTCCGGGGAACCAATAGTTCACTTGGTGATAGTATAAGCCAGGAGCAAATAATGCCCTATTTTAAGGTCCAGTTGTTTGAGTTTCTAGAAAAAATGGTTTATTGGGCTTAGCATCTCTTTTTTTTCAGTATAGGTAGTTCTCGATTTAACAACAGTTCATTTAGTGACCATTCGAAATTACAATGGCACGGGAAAAAAATGACTAATGACTGTTTTTCACATTTATGACAGTTGCAGCATCCCCATAATCACGTGATTTACATTCGGATACTTGACAACACATTTATGATGGTTGCAGTGTCCTGGAGTCATCAGATCTCCTTTTGCAACCTGACAAGCAAAGTCAATGGGGAAACTGAATTCATTTAACAACTGTGTTACTAATTTAAGAATTGCAGTGATTCACTTCAGAAATGTGGCGAGAAAAATCATAAAATGGGGCAAAACTCACTTAACAAATGTTTCACTTAGTAGTATAAATTTTGGGCTCAATTGTGGTCGTACTTTGAGGACTACCTGTACTAAGGGCCTGTTCTTGTCATAGCCATCCTCCACTCTTTTGTGTTGATCAACATTGTGGGATAAAAGTGTGGATTATCAATTACTTTATACATTAAACTTGAATTGAAGAAAGAATGTGCCTCTAAGTCATAGTTGCTATTCCTTCAGCAATAGGTAGTACTAGTACTGTAGTAAAATTGTAGTTTGTAAAAGGCAACACTCCCTTTATTGTTAGGAATCATGATATGAGGATTTTCTGACAACTTTTTTAGATCCAGAAATGGGGTTAATGTGTCAACTAGCAGATTTTGCTGTCACCTAATGCTTTTCTGCACTGCAATATTATATAGTCTATACCGGGGGTCTCCAACCTTGGCCACTTTAAGACTTGTGGACTTCAACTCCCAGAATTTCTCAGCCAGCTTTGCTGAGGTAGGTATCTTCCTATTTGGACATCCACTTTTAGACCAATAAAAAGAAAAGCAGTTATATCATTCTTCCTGTTATTTGGGATAGAGCCCAAGGAAGATCCCAGGACAGGAAGGTTCTAAGGCAAAACTGACAAAATTCTTGCCAGATTTTCTGGGGAAGGAAAGAAGGTCTAGCCTTTCACTTTTTACTATTGTGGGGTCCTTGGTGTTCTCTGAATCTGGTGGTTCTCTTGCTGATGTTTTATTACCAAAGTAGGTAACATCATCAGTGCTAGATGATTAGACTTATAGCACTGATGTTACCTAGTTCATTACCTAGTTTGGTAATGTAATGTGCTGGAAAACCGCCAAGCTCAGAGAGCATCAACGATTCCACAGTTCAACCCTGAGCTACAAATATTCTCATCTGTTGATTCTTTCACTATTCCATCACTGAAGAAGAGTGGAGATGAGACTAGTCTTTCAATGTCCTACTAATTTACTTTTAAAAAGTGATGAACAGAAGGGGGGGGGAGGGATTCATCAATCAAGATTTCTTCAGAAGACGGAGACACACACACACACATCCCCCACCAGAAATCTAGAATGAAATAAATACAGGAAGTCAGGAATTGGAGGAGCCATGGATTTGAGGCCTTTGCTTACACAGTGAAATGAAGCTCAAATCTGCTCTGCTATTTTGAAACAGGTTGGAAAACACTCCTGATGCATAGCAGGAAAAGATGGGTGAAAGTTGCATTCCCAAGGCAGATAGAGAACAACACTGTGCATTCTTGTCCTCATTCTCATGCTGGGACAACCTATTGTGCAGTTAAGCACTCAGTTTGTACTGTAGTTCAGAATAAATCATTTTTATCAAGAAATCTTGGTGGTGGTATTTTAAAATAATTTTTATTAAAGTTTGCAAATGCAAACAAAACCTAATAAAAACTAATTAGTATGAAAAGAATGTGCAGAGAAAAACAATGAAAAAAGAAAAGATATATAAAGAAATGACTTCTCCCTTCATCAAGACATACACAATTTCAGTAACATCACCCAGGAGGTCTTGATGATTTTAGCAGCACACAAATAACTATTGGCTTTGAGGGTTGAGGTTGGGAAACAGTTTTACAGTGGTTCTCCTTTCTCTGTTGCCAGTTCTAATCAGTGTTGGTGGGCAGAGAGAAAGAGCCTGTAGCCCGCCACTTCGGCAGTACTGCAGAATACAATGCTTTTTTCCCCATTTTGTTTAACAGCTACATCTACAAGAAATTTCCAGGTGAGGTCATCCATTGTTTTGAGATCCAGTATCATCAGTAAGATTATTATATCCAGTTCTAATCCTATGCCATGTAGGTAATGTTGTTGAAGTCCTAGCCCAGTATGTGGAGGCTGTGTGGGTCTGGATGGGAGGAATAGACTCAAGCTTAATATTGAAAAGACTACATACCCCACCACCACTTCTAGGAATACAATTCTGTTTTTAACTCTCAATAGAATGGTACTTTTCCATATGATTGTGTCCCATAGGACTCAATCTCAAATCTTTTGGACTCTCAATTCCTATTCAAAGAGCAGGTGGCACTTGTGACCAAGAGGGTTTGCACAGACACATTTGCACCTTTTTCTGAGTTGGAAGGCTCTTCAGTCATGCCCTGGCCACTTCACAATTGTATTACAGCAATGGAGCTCTCCTTGAAGACCATCCAGAAGCTACAACTGGTCTAGAATGCAACAGCGCAAGTAACATGAACCTGTGACCCTACCTGTACTGCTTCACAATCTGCTCTGGTTAGCAGTTGGTTTCTAGATACAGTTAAAGTTGCTGATCATCAATTTTAAAGAACTGTATGCCACAGGGCCTGGCTATCTAAGGAATTGTATATTTCTATGGTCTGTTTGATGTGATCGAGGAGGATACTGTAGGTATGCTTCAGATTCTATCCATCAAATAGTGTCATCTTATGGAACCTAAGTAGTGTGTCTACTTGTTTGCAATACCTTCCATTTGGAATACAATGTACCCCCAGAAATTCATGCAGCTACCATCATGTTTGGAAGAGTTAGTGATAAAAGGAAACCAGGCCGTCAAAAGAATACAGTGGCTGGACACCATCAAAGTTGATGCCTGCCAGAATTGGAAGACTGGAGAGATCTGGCCAATAGAATTGCCCAAGAGCTGGACACGACTGAATGGATAACCTCATCACCATCATAATATTCCAGAAAAAAAAATACATTATTTAATCTTTGAGAGCTTTTTCAAAAGGATAACTTTTATTTTGAATTTTTGAAGGAAACATTTCCCCCTTTTGTAGGACCAACCTCACTTTAAACTTTTGATGACAATAGAAATATTTGGGAAGCTAGAACATTTTCCACTAGCCCAGGTGTTATGTTTTCCCAATGCCTCATATGTTTCTAATGCCTTATATCTTCCTCCAGAAGAAAAAGAAATGACGCTTTCGTGGAGTGACCTTGTGGTTTGGGGTCACAGGCAGGGTCTTCTTAATTGGATGAGGGGCTGCTAAAAGCCCATTCCGAATGGCCAGCAATCTGTGCCTCTTATCACTGATTGGCTCTTCTTTTACCAGTTTGGCTTCAGGCATCTGCTGACTCTTAAGATGCTGGGGCAAGCGAAAAATAAGAAAAGTTAGCTTTGGCCGAAGCTGAGGGAAACCTAGCTTGAAGATCTTAAGCCCAGCAGTTGTTCTCTCTGGCTCAGCACTGTTTTCTTCTTCATTAGACATTGATTTATTGTCCTAGAAAGATGGAAATAAAAAGCAATGAAAAGTGGGGGACAGGAGTATTATTGTTGTCTTCTGAGCTCTCTACATTTCTAATCATCCTCACTCTATATTCCACCCAAAAAAATTGTTCCTCTATAAGGATACAAAATAATTATGTTGCCCAGAAGTGCCAAAACGTATAGTCCAACTCCTCTGGAAGATCCTAGAGCCCTGAAGATTTGTGTGAATTTGTTAAACCTATATGATCAGAGAATGTATGTTAAGAGTGGGGGTGATTTTGGAATCCAAATTCTTTGGTCCTCTTAACTCTAGGATAGGGAAATATGAATCTAATCAAAGATTAGTGAAAGGAAGGGACTCATGAGTTCTGATTATGAAAATGGGTTGGACAGATGGTTATAAGTTTAACAAATGCTGTTACCTTTAATCATTGAATAAATCATCTTCAGTAATATTGTGCTTTAGTATCAAATTCTGGGAAAGGGTCAGAGAACAAAGAAATTATTGCCTTTGGTCCTTGCTTAGAAGTTTTTAACTGGTATTGAATTGCCTGCTGTCAGACATGTGAATAAAAATCCAAAACATACTATGTATGTTAACTTGTGGATTTTCTCACTTTGGGAAATGACATAGTAGCTTGCTGTAAGGTACCTAGTGAGGGAAGACTAACAAAATCCTAGAACAAGTCAGGAATAATCAGTCAAGTTTCCTATACCTTTTTTATCTCATATCTAACCAGTTTGGATTCTGCTTCAATTTTAATGAAATTTTTGTATTTCATTAAAAGAGGTAGTTGAGATATTAAAAATGACAGCATTGTACTAATTTCTTTGATTCCCATAATAGACAAGGTGGACAAGTGATAAACATGTAAGTTATGGCCATGACATTCTTGCATGCAACAGAAGCACAAGTATTAAATGGTGAAACTTGATTATGACATCACAATGCCCACTTCATTGTTCTGGCAGGTTTTTTTTCACTACCTTGCCTCAAATCCTTTAGAGGCTAATAATCAGTTGACAAATTATAGAAGAGAAAGAATGCTTCTGACTGCTACTGTTACATAAAAACACCCCCCCAAAAAAACCCATTAACCTTAATATGCAAAAATAGATATAGCTCACATGTAATATGACATTAATTTCCCAACCAAATTTATTAAAGCATGCAGGCAGGTATCGTGAGGAATTCAATATGGTCATTTAGAAAAGATAACAAGTCTACTCATATGACTGGTACACCTGCTTGCACCACCCATTTTAGAATCTTGCAGTAAAGTATCCGATCTTTAGGTGGTCGTGTCTATACTTTTGGGGCAAGAAGGCGGATGAAAAATTACATGAAAAAGTAAGCAAAATTACATATCTCATAATGGCAGGGAAAGGGGTTGGATGAAGGTTTGAGAGGAGTTTTTTTAATGAAATATGCCAGTTTCAAGATTTGCACCACAGTTTCTATGGGTTTTTCACTTTAGAATATAAGAAAGGTGTCTGTTTTCAGCAGTTATAGTCAGAAGGGACTCCAAAGATCACAGAGAGAGGACTCAAGGGCCACATATTACTTACCTCTAATATAATACCACCTGTCTCTTCAACACATTCTTTTCCTCTCTCACACACACAAACATATATAGTATACAGCCTAAATCTGGCAGGAAAAGGTAAGCAAATATGCTCATATTTTGCATACTGACCTCCTCCTTTGGATAAATCTCTTTTTGCTCAATAGAGGTCAAAGATTTCTCCGAAAACATCATATTACCTGTATGGTTATCAGTCATCTACAAAGAATAATATAGGGTTGAATGGGATTGGCAAAGAGAAAGGAGATGTTTTCAAAAACCCTAATGGCTAAGGCATTGCATGGCTATGGGATCTTTTGATCAGAATTTCCATGCATCCCCTCCGATGCACAGGGAAATACCCATTCCATCAATATGATTTCCTTAGAGTCTGATGGTGTTGAACTAGAAAGGTAGGAGAGGAAATTGTACATTTAAATACGCTCCAGATTATATAGAGCCACAGCAAAGAAGCAGTACAACTTTATGGAGCATTTAAATCAGGTCCCTGCATGGCTGGCCTCAAGCTTGGGCAAGTTCTGTGGCAGTTTGTCTTCCTGGAACTCTCTGTTAGAGCACTGCTGGATAGGGGACTACTTGGCACTCACACTGGGCAGTAGAGAGGTCTCAAAGCCATGTTTATGATTTCCCATAATGCTCTTGATACCAATTCTCCCTGGGACATTGCTGAAATGAAAATGGTGAATTGCAGCGCTAATTGCCAAAGAATGATGGCAATCTCAAATCTGTAAGGGGAGTGCAGGCTGCTGGCAAGCCACTGAAACTATAGCTACTACCAAAGAATGCTGACTGATATTGGATTTTCTTTATACCTGTAACAGAATAAGATTAAAAAATGCCAAAGGGATAGAATCGATTGTGCCATTTCAGTAAGCACAGTTTGGGATTTGCTTTACTGAACTTTGCTGAATATTCCTACCAGGCAGAGAGCCAAATTAGAATTATCCTCCTCATGTGCTTTTTTCATATCCACAGACAGTTTTCTTTACAATTGAGAGCAAAAGTGTATCCCACTTCTATCATTCTGTGCAGTTTGCCCCACTACTTTAATCTGCTTCCTATTTTAAGTAAGGCAGCAGGTTATAAATACTTTAAATGCATAAAAACTTTTAATAGCTGACTCTACATCAAAATGCAGCAGAATTAACTTTAAGACATTGAAAAACAAACCTCTTAGAACATAGGTTAGGGCTCTATATAGCATACATCTATCAATGTATCAAAGTGAATATAGCTATCCAAGATTCTTAATGTTTTTCTTAATGTATTCTTTTTTTATTATTATTATTATTTTTTAATATAATTTTTATTGAACAATTTTAAAAACAAGATTAAAAACAACCATATATACAAAAATAACATAACATAATGTATCTTAATGTATTCTTAATGTAATTAAGAATTAATTACATTAATTCTTAATGTAATCTTAATGTATTCTTAATAACCTATATGTTTCTTTCCCATTTTCTATAGTTTACTCACTTTACTGATTTCATAGTGTCTGAAAAAAGTGGAATTTCCCACTCTCTGCTGCTTATTCTCCTCATGATGGTAGTTGGGGGGCAGCTTATCGATGTCAACTGGAGTATCAAATTGGTCTTTCCCCAACACTTCCTACAAATGGCAAAGAATGGTCCTTACGTACAGTGTAGAAAAAGTAAGGAAGTTATACTTAAAGTCAATGAAAATTAAAAAGTGCACAGACAATCCTATGCCTCAAAAATATTTCCAAGAATGGACTTGCCAAAATTTTGCTAAAATATGTAAACTTCAGAACATAAATTAGACAAAAATTTGCATGCAATTATTACATCAGCTTGAATGTAAATTAGATTCTCTACAGAGCTGCCAAGTATGTTGTCCATTTATTGTGAGGAGTCTCCTTTTTCTAAAAGGATACTATAGAGTAGTACTTTAGTTTAAAACATCAAAGCTTCTTATAAAGTATTTGATAATTGCACAGCGGTAGAACTTCCCTTCTACTTGTTCAGAGAAGGAATTGGACCGTTCTTCTTTTGCTCCTTACCCGACTTTGCTCGAAGAGGTTGCTAATCTTCTGGAACAGTGTGTTCATGCTGGAGGGGAGGAAGGTAGCAGAAGCTGTACACCCCTGCTTCAGAGATGTCAGTCCCCATAGCCCGCACAAAACTACCAGTAGCAGCATCTTTGCCTAGTCCGCCTTGCTGCAGCTACCTGAACTAGACCTGCATAAAAGGCAGAAACAGGAGGAAAGATCAGAGAAGAAATGTCTTACAAACACTGCTCCTTCTAGCTATTCCCTAGCCCCCTGCATGTTTATATATCCCCTCCAAATATTCCTCCATCATCTTCTCTTTTCCCACAATAATTCATGTATCCGATTGGTGAAACTGAGCCTAAATAGAACCCTCTGTCTCCTCCCCAAATCCTACTCACAAAGAGTTCTGCCATCCACAGTCGCTTCTCAATAGCTCAAGCTATTCTCCTTGCATCTGGATTCAGTGATCAGCCTGCTACTCTCCACCGTCTCTACCAAATTCTAATCCGTTCCTTTCAGCCAACAGTTTATTTAAAAAAAAAAATTCCAGAACTCGCCGACATCACTGAACATTTGTCAGGTTATTGTTTCTCTAAAGATCAGGAGTGGGCAACTATGACACCTTTATGACCTGAGGACTTCAAGTTCCAGAATTCCTTAGCCAGCATGGCTGGCTTAAGAATTCTGGGAGTTGAAGGGCACAGCAGGTCATAAAGGGGCCATAGTTGCCCACCCCTGCTGTATTGTTGGTCTGGATTAGAAGGAGACTGTTATTTTTAAATTCACCCTTCCCTATTCTGGGTCTATTCCAGAGGTATTTGATACAATTCCCATAATTACCAAGCAGCTTGTATAGTTGGAGATAAAAGGAGCCATACTCTGATGTTTATGTTTCTCAACCTCAGTAACTTTAAAGATTTGTAGATTTCAATTCTCAGCTGTCTGGGAATTCTGGTAGTTGAAGTTCACACATTGTAAAGTTGTTGAGGTTGAGAAACATTGATCCAACACATCTGGAGAAGGCTAAGTATTTAAGGCCTATTGCCCTAACAAATTACAATTTCTAGTGTATGCACAGATAAAACGAGAAAATGAGATACAGGATAAAAGAATTCTCAGTTTAAATGTTCAAACTTTTCCAGTTAGGAAGGTACAGTATCAGATGACTCCTTCAAGCCCATGATTCAACACCAACAATATACAAAAACAACACCATGCTTAAGAGAAATATAGTTTATTTGGTTAACCCAATTTTATTTTATTTATTTTATTTATTTTGTCAAGCATGTATTAGATAACAGATATAGGTATAAACATGGTTATTAATACATGAAATGGATACAAATAAAGGGGAACATTAGGATAGGGACGGTAGGGACGTTGGTGCGCTTATGCACGCCCCTTACAGACCTCTTAGGAATGGGGTGAGGTCAACAGTAGATAGTCTAAGGTTAAAGTTTTGGGGGTTTGGGGAAGAAACCACAGAGTCAGGTAGTGTATTCCAGGCATTGACCACTCTGTTGCTGAAGTCGTATTTCCTGCAATCGAGTTTGCCTTACCTTAAGTTTGTATCTATTGTGTGCTCGTGTATTGTTGTGCTTGAAGCTGAAGTATTCATAGACAGATAGGACATTGTAGCGGATAATTTGATGTACTATGCTTAGGTTGGATCGAATACGGCGAAGTTCTAA
>QLTV01001468.1:338848-351969 GCA_003457575.1 Thermophis baileyi
ATACAGTGTGCATTCCAGGCAGACGAGCTGTATTCGAGAATTGGTCTGGCAAAGGTTTTGTATGTCCTAGTTTGCAGTACAATGTTACCAGAGAAAAAGCTTCACAAAATTAGGTTAACAACTCTTAATGCCTTTTTTTTTTTTTTTTTACAGTGAGCTCTGGCACTTAGATCATTAGAGATGAGTACTCCAAGGTCCTTGACAGAGTGAGGGTCTACAAGGTCGTGTCCATCCAGTTTGTATTTTATGTTCTGATTTTTTTGCCAATGTGTAAGACAGAGCATTTGTTGGTTGAGATTTGAAGTTGCCACTTGTTTGACCATTCTGACACATAGCAGCTTGTCAGGGCAGGTCTCAGGGCAAGAATAACAAATGCAACCTCAAGTGCGGCAAAATCAAATGTTTAATTCCATTTTTTTGAAGGGTAGCAGCATTGTTGGTGGTGTTGAATAGTTTTACATCATCAGCGAAGAGAACACAGTTGCTTTTAATATGATCAAAAGGTCATTTATGTAAAGTATAAAGAGAGTTGGTCCTAGAACACTGCCTTGGGGGACACCGCTGTTGACAGGTACAGGATTTGATAGGGCACTCCCTATTTTGACCACTTGTTGCCTGTTTGACAGGAATGCAGCTATCCAATTATTCAGGGATCCAGAAATGCCATAAGATTTAAGTTTTAGAAGTAGTTTGTCATGTACCACTGAATCAAAGGCTTTACAGAAGTCTATGTAAATTGCATCTATTGCTTTGCTCTGATCGAGTTGTGTAGTCCATATGTAGTCCATATGTTTTTATTTTCTCTGATCACTTAGTAGTACATTGCATCATACACTAGCAATTGCCTGAACTGTCATGTCAAAGGTAGTTGGCTACCTTGTGCTTGGGTCTCTTGTGCAAAAACCATCAATGAAACAGATATTTTCAGGATTTCTTTTTAAAAAATCTGTAAGAAAGGTACCTTGTAAACAGAAATGTTGAAATCCAAGAATTAAATCAGCCATTTCATATAACAATAAACTCGTAGCTAGGATGATAGATCTACATCTGGTGAGAGAGAAATTACCTGAGGATGGACTCCAGCACCTGTCCAAAAGTTCAGAAGGCTAAACCTCCTAGTCCCGGTGACCAACCCAGATTGGATCCTGCAACATTATCCTGGGACACGTATATTTACTTTCATTCGTGATAGTTCCACAATACAAAGAACTTTGATAAAACTCTGTGGAGATTCTCAATCATCCAGATCATGGTTGTGCTTTTCCAAAAGGCAACTGGACTTTCTTGGTTTTTTTATTTTCTTTGAAAATGTTCCACTTCCAAGAAGCTTCTTCAGTTCTGATAAAATTCCAGTTTTCTTGTGTTACCATTAGATGGCAGCCTAGAGTTTTGATGAAACTGGTAGGTCTTGGCCCTAGAATCTTTCACTACTGAAATGTTCAAAATGTCAGGAAATGTATTCCACTCCCCACCCCCCAGGGAAAAATTGAGTGAGTGGGAGTATATTCATAACTTGGGAAAAGAGATTACATCATTCCAAACTCCCTTCCTGAGTTCATACAGTAAATTACAAACCTGAGAGTGGAAATACTTACGCTGATCTGGGACAGAATATTCTAATCTCTTTATTGGGGCAGTTATTTAATATATGTCCAACTTTCTACAACTTTGAGGTTTGTGCCACTGAACAAATGCAGAATTTCCTTTCCTTTACTACTGGCCAAACAATATTGAATATTCACTTGCAACATGTATATTGCAACACTTTCTATTGTGTTTATTTATTTATGGGATTTGTAGTCCGCCTTTTTGCCAACAGAAGACCCTCAACAAGAATGATAAACAACAATGTAATCAAAACATAATTTTAAAAGAATACTGTACTAATATAGAACCATAAAAGGTTTGTGTAAACATATACATTTTTTGTTGGCATCTTTTAATTGTGAACAAATAAGCATGAAAACTCATTTTTCCTATACTTTTATATCCTTGTGTTCTGTGGGATGAAATTCTAAAATCAGTCTTGGTTGCAGAGCACCTGTGATTTCACCTTTTTTTCCCCTCATCGCAGCAAATCTCACAGACTGTGCAACTAGCAATTAGGAAATTTAAATCTATTCCCCACTCCATAGTTTGGTTTTTATATTGTGCATCATGAAAATTTAATTCATCTATTTAATTAAAAGAAAATAGATTTAAAGCAGCACATTTTGAAACTGACATCAAAAGACTAGGGCAGCAGTTTATGTTTTAAAAATGGCATACAATTTTTATGCATGGTATGCATTGATATATATTTTCTTTTTGTTCAATCTGCAAGACAGATGGTCTTTGTGAACAATACCAAACTTTTCTACAGTTCTATAGACCTTTTCCTTTAAATGCAACTTGGACAGCTATCCATATAGAAGATATTATGAAATAACCTCAAGTCTTTCAATTAGGGGACTGTGCTCTGTGAATACATAGACTGGGATCATGGATCATACTCAGTCATGATTTACTTAAATATGGTTATATGGTAGCTTAAGTTCGCATACCACACTAGGTCTGAAATTTATTGTTTAATGGCCTGTTTTATTGATTTTGTCATTCATTGGTTTATTTTAATCTGGGCTATCTGATTTAACATTTTAGCAGTTTTTATGTTTTTTCCACTTTTGTACATTGCCAAGAGTCCACTGTAATTGGACAGCCAATAAATTTAAAGAAATAATAAGCCATAACCCACCGTACAAACCACAATGGCTGGTTTCACATAGAGATGGAAGCTAAATGACCCTACCTATGAAAAAAAAACATTATTATGGTTGATATGGTCCTTTTTTGCTATCTGTACTTTTAATGTGAGGATAACTGAACAACTACCTCTAAGAATATCCTAAAAACCAGATTCATAACACAAAAGGCATCCCACCAACCCTGTAATTCTGGACTTTGGCCCCAAGATCCAACGGATATTATATTTGAGCTGACTACCCTAAAGCAGTAAACCAGCATTTATTTATTTATTGAATTTATATTGTTGCCTATTCGCCCATGACAACTCAAGGCGGCTTACAGAATATAAAACCACATTTAAAACAATAAAACTAATAAAAAGAATCAAATAAATTAATATAGTATAATAAAATCACCCCCCGCCCCAGCGACAGCAGATCACACGAGCCATTTAATGAGCTCCATCCCGCTGTGGGTTCCCCAGGCCTGCTGGCAGAACCAGGTCTTCAGCGCCTTCCGGAAGAGTGTTAGAGTGGGGGCCATGCTAATCTCTGGGGGAATGATATTCCAGAGAGGGAGCCACCACAGAGAAGGCTCTTCTTCTGGGTCCCACCAGGTGTACCTCCCTCGGGGATGGGTCGGGTCAGGGGTGGGTTCCACTTACCTTCCCTGCCAGTTCGCATCACAATGGAAGTGCGCGCTTTGCTCGCGCACGTGCCCATGTCACTTTGCGGAAATGACCCTCAGCGCATGCGCAGAGCGTTCTTTGCAGGACCGTGGCGACCAGAGAACTGGTTCGGGGGCGTGGACAGCCGGCCATCGCTGCCAGTTTGGCGTGCGGGTGCAAATTTCCGCCACCGGTACGGGAGAACCGGTCCGAACTGGCAGCAACCCACTACTGGGTCAGGTAGATGTGACCGGCAAGAGACGGTCCCTCAGTTAACCTGGTCCCATGCCATGAGGGGCTTTAAAGGTGACAACCAGCACCTTGAATTGCACCCGGAAGCAAATCGGCAGCCAATGCAGCTCCCACAGGAGAGGTGATACATTACGTACCGGGATCTGCACAAAAACATGCAGGCCACTGCATTTTGCACCAACTGGAGCTTCCGGATGCTCTTCAAGGGTAGCCCCATGTAGAGCGTGTTGCAATAGTCAAGACAGAAAGTGACTAGGGCATGAGTGACTGTGAGTAGGGATTGTTGGTCCAGGAATTTATATGTGAATATATGTGACTGAATTCAAATACTTTATTTGAATGAACATATTGTACTCTGTCCCCCAAGTCTTATCATTCATCCCCCATTTTAAAGTATTTTATCCTTTCTCCCTTATCTTTTTCTTGTTTTACACATCCTAAAGAGTCCTGGGAACAGTAAAGCATAAGTCTTGTTTGATTAGATCATCTTGTCTGTGAGTGAGGGATAGAAATGCTATAGCTATGGGGCATACTTTAGAACTGAAAGATCCAAAATCACTTGTATCTGAAACTACATAAGTCTTTCCCAGCCTTATCTTAAACTCTTGGAAAGCAGTTGCCAGTCAGAGTCTGAGTTCACTCACCAAGCTACAACAACAAAGAGATTTGTTTGGTTTTGGCTTAGAATGTAAATCCAGCCATTGTTTGTTTGTTTGTTTGTTTGTTATTAAAATTTGTATGCCGCCCAACTCCCGAAGGACTCTGGGCAGCTCACAGTATATAAAAAAGACAACAATAAAAACATATATATAAAATTGTGGTCAGCATTGTGGTCAGCAAGCGGTGTTTATGGCTTAGTCCAATGTAAGAATTGTGATATTTAAAAAAAAATCAATATTAAAACAAACCATGGCTTAAAGCATGTGTGAACCTAGACAGTTTTCACCAATTGTCTCGATTCTGTGTCCTGATTTGCATGGCATGTTTTACTGAATAAATGATTGATTTACACAAACCTTGCTTAGCAACCATTCATTCAGCAACTGTTTGAAGCAGGGGTGAAATCCAGCAGGTTCTGACAGGTTCTGGAGAACCGGTAGCGGAAATTTTGAGTAGTTCGGAGAACAGGCAAATACCACGTCTGGCTGGCCCCAGAGTGGGGTGGGAATGGGGATTTTGCAGTATCCTTCCCCTGGAGTGGGGAGGGAATGGAGATTTTGCAGTATCCTTCCCCTGCCAGGTCCACCAAGCCACACCAGGCCCACCAAGCCACGCCCACAGAACCAGTAGTAAAAAAATTTGGATTTCACCACTGGTTTGAAGTTACAATGGCATTGAATAAGGAAACTCATCGCTGGTCCTCTAAGCTGTGTTTTATAATTCATGTTTACAACCTACAATGGCTGGGGTGATCAATTTAGTAGTTAAGGCACCAGGCTGAAAGGAAGAAGACTGGGAGTTGAAGTCCTGCCTTAGCCATGAAAGCCAGCTGGGTGATCTCAGGCCAATCACTTTCTCTCTCTCCCAACCTACCTCACAGGGTTGTTGTTGTGAAGAAAATACGAGGAGAAAGAAATATTAGATATGTTCATTTCCTTGAGTTATTTATAAAAATAAAGGCAGGAAATAAATCAAATCTAGGCCAATATAAGACTTTTATTTCAATACCTAGTTCACTCCATCACCAACTAAATGCCTCAGGATGAATCTGTAGGCAACAGCACATTCTTGTTTTCAGCTATTGGCATTCAGGAAAGACTATTGGCCGCCAAAATAGTATTTACCTGTAATACTGCTTGAATTTTAGCTGGATATTATTGCTGGATATTATTATGGATGAATATTAGCTTGTCAGATTTCTTTTAAATGCCATCTAAAATGTCTACATTTTCTGAAAATTATCAGTGCAGAACCCGATTATACACGGGTTACTTTGTCCCAGCATTTTCAAGACTCATCATGATAAAGGTACGAGTCCCAATCTTCCTCCCAATTCCTTTCCCGTCCAACATTTTCCTCCCGTGGGGGTGTGATATCAGTCTTCTAGGCCCCGCCCCCTTCTGCCTCCAACTCCGCCCCTTCCTCCCTCTGTGAAACTGACTCACTGCTGCTAATTTAATTCCTCTGCTTCATTCCAAGGATTCCAGAGGAAAACTGTCACCTTTCCAAAATACCACGCAGGCCTGTTGCTTCTTTGCGTACACTACCACATCTTAGCTCTTCTTTTTTTCCCCCAATTCTAATGAGTGGGCAGTAACTTCTTGGAGGAGCCAAAATTAACCCTGCCAGTGGAGCGCTTCATTATTATCTCTCACTTTTTTTTCTCCCTTGCCCTTCACAGCTTTTTTTTTTTAAATAAAGCAAAGTTCAGATAAAGTTTTTCCTTTCCTTTTCCCCTGTTCTCCTCCACTAGCACACATAAAACCAAGCTCTTGAGTGTCTTCTGAAAGTAAGTAAGACTCTTTTCCCTTCCAATTCATCCTTTTTTTAAAAAATCAGTGATTAATCAGATTCTTGTTGGGAACAAGTCCTATTAGAAAAGATACTGATTAAAAAATATGGATTCTGCTCCGGAGCAGGAAAGTAATACTGCAATTAACTTTCTGTATTTGTGGGGTGGGGGAAAATAGTTAACCCTTGAATTTAAATGGGGGGGGAATGGTCTGGGATTTTAAGGAGGTATATATGTAGAACTGCTGTTTTTATTTCTCAATTGATTGGATATTTCTAAAAACCAGCATTTGTCACCTAATTTTGATAACCTAAATATGAGTGCCTGTTTCCAAAAGATTTATCACATACAGTATGTCTTACTTTCGTTCTGTGTTCTTAAGGAGCAAATGGAGAGTTCTGTTTACATGAGGAAAAAAGTATTATACATGTGAAAGCTTGGAGAAAAGCTGGAGAAAAGAATCAATCGTTTGTATACATGGATTGTGTACCTGGACGTTTTTCTTTGTTTGGAGAAAGGGGAGGGAAACTGATAATGTTTTGTTTTTAAGCCAAGTCTGAGTGTGCAACAGTGGTGGTGGTGGGGCAAACGGGATCTGCTTTGATAGTTTCAATTGAGGGTGTGTAAGTTCCACTGCTGATTACATTTTATTAGTCTTGGGAAACTGGGCTGTAATTCAGGAAGGGATGCATAGCCACAATCATAGCTGGCACCCAATAAAAATAATAAGAGCAGCAAGAATAATATTTCTTATTTGTGAGTACACATAATGATAAACCTGAGCGGGATGACGGAGGATAACTTTAAAACAGTGGGCATGTCAGAATTCAGAACCATATTAACAAATTGAAAACTTTTCCAATTATAAATCATAAGACTAAGTATTTTTAAAAATAATTAATTCAGTGAACAGCGAAAAACCTGTAATCTGGATCCATGCAGGCTAAAGCAAAAGTAATTTCTTGCATTCTGTGGCAGTAGGAAGTCCCAAGTTTGACATTCTGTTGTGTGTAATTTCCAGGGATTGTATTCTATGCCAGAAGAAAACAACTGGGGAAAAGTGGGGGGGGGATGAGCTTTGCTTTTTAATAGAACTCAGGGATTTATCAATAAGTAAACTTTTAAGTTCCATTCCTAGTGATTTTTGTGCATGGTTCAGGAGATCTAGTCGTGTACCTATTTTCTGCCTGCTTGTTTTTACTTGCAATTCTGAGGAACAAAATTGCCTGCCAGCATAGACAAAACCCCATTTTATAGCCAGGAATACTGAGGCTCCAGTAAATGTGCAGATATAGGTCAATAGCCTTTCTATTGCTGTCGTGTTAAACCTCAGGGGTTGGAAAACATTGACAATATACAATAAATCATCTTGGAAGTCTACTGGTAGATCCTGATCTTCCAGTTTTGTATCTTTGTTGGTTCTATTTCCTCCATGCTGTTCTGACAGATGCCTTCATCAAAGTTAGGAAAAGATTTTACAACAGACTCTAGGAGGACTGTTTTTTTATGATGCACCTTGAGTTGATAGCAGGGCTTTAAAAGAGAAAAAAAATGTTTCCCAAAGTCGATTTATTTCAGAATATGGGTAGCATCAGCAATGTCACTATGGTGCCCTCCAAAGTTTTCTCTCTTTCTTGCAGAGATGAACATAGAATTGTGATTAGGTTGTCATGTTTCATATGGGATGTTTGACATGATGATTACTAATGTGAGTGTGTGGTGCTTTCTGCATTTGTAATGATTGCTTTCAAAGGAGAGAAGTTCCATCTCTCTCTCTCTCTCTCTCTCTCTCTCTCTCTCTCTCTCTCTCTCTCTCTCTCTCTCTCTCTCTCTCTCTCTCTGTGTGTGTGTGTGTGTGTGTGTGTGTGTGTGTGTGTGTGTGTGTGTGTGTGTGTGTGTGTGTGAGAGACAGAGATTTGGCTACAGCAGTTTCCATTTGCCCAAGACCTTGATGTGACTTGTTCCAAAAACAAACATGACCTTTCACATGAGTGCTTATGTTACTCAAATTACTGGATAAGGCTGGGGCCCATTACTTCTGCGTGGAGGGCACAAGCAGCCTGCTTTTCTTAACTTCCTGTGCAACTGCAAACCATTTCTTAATTTATTTTTTTAAAAAACCCTCCATAAAGTATATCAAGACGCTGCTAGTGGCGCAATTCTGCATTACAATTACGTGGAGTGATCTCACCCCTTCACTCATACATTTTCCTGTTCTTTGCTTTATCTTTATGTGTGGACTTGCTGTAGCAAGAATATAGAATTAGGGTGGCAATTGGTGTCATCTTAGAATGGTTGACTCATTTCTATAGTAAAACCCTTCAGCTTTGTACTGTCACAGCTGTACTGTACACTCATCTTCTTTGGCAATTACTACTTTAGGTATGTGTTGTGAAGCCCAATTCAGCATCCATTTTCTTCCCCTGTTCGTTTTGATACTGTTGCTTTGAAAATATTTATCCATAAACAAGCAAATTGTTGCCTCTTTCAGGTTTTTTTATTCCTTTTTCTTTGGTAAGTTAAGTGTTTGCCAGGCACCCTTTTTTTGGACTCACTTTTTTTTTCCTGTGAGGGACACACTTTGATCTAGATATTTCTATGGCTCACAGCTTCAGAACTAGGCCTCATTCTGAAAATCACTTATATTAGTGGTTTCGAGGTTGCAAGGGTAGAACAGGAAATCCAATTGAGTGGGAAACACTCCCAGGAAGTGTGAAGTGCAGTTTTGTTGAAGGGATGTTCGTCGAAATAACAGCTTTCCTCCCTAACCGTACTTGGAAATTGATTCTCAAAAGCAGGGGGAAAACTTCAGAGCAAAGTCAAAACAAACCAGTTGTTTTAACTTCCACAAACCCATATCCTTGGCCCAGCTTTCAGAAAGCTGGGGGCTGTGATTAATCTTACACCAGGGAAGTGATTTAGTACTTTGTAAAATAATCATAATACTGTAAAAAAAAAAAGTTATTTGTCTGTAGCTGTTGGAGCCTTGAGGCTGATGAAGCAAAGGAAACAGAGGCCAGAATGCTGTGTGTAAAAAAAGAAGAGGAAAAATCTGATTGGAGATGAAAGAGCTAACCCCCTTCCTGTCTTTAATGCAAGATGTAATCCAGGCTGGAGGGCTTCTTTGTCTTGTGATGAACTGTGCTCCAGAGGTCATCTGAACTGGAGTAACCAAGCAGAGAACTGGGTTTCAACTTGACAAGAAACAGCAAAGGTTGGGAGGGGGACAAAGAGAAGGGTTGCTCTTTCTTTCTTTGAGGGATATAGTTTCTCTGGAGGAAGCTTAATTAGTATATGTTGGACTTCCACTCGGGAAGGGGAGGGGGGTGGGAATTTGATCTGCCCTTTAGAAAATTGCATTTCAGATCTGTGTCATTTCCCAACATGATACTTTCTGAGTGCCAGCCTCAGGGATTATCAAAGAGGCACTGAAAGCTAGTTACAGCTTCCTTCCTTGTAGTAATCTGAGTTAAGTTTGACCATTGTTTATTGAATAAACCACAGTTGGTTGGGTTTATGTTATGTTAAGCCATCAGCCATGGTTCATAAACACAAATCATTGCTTAATTCCTAGGTAAGCAAAACTCTTGGCACAATGGATCACCCCAAGCAATATCTGTAAATTGGAGGGCTTTATGTGGGTGCTCCATTATTGGAGGTTTTTAAGAAGAAATTGGACAACCATTTGTCTGAAATGGTACAGAGTTTCCTGCTTCAGCAGGGGATTGGTCTAGAAGACCTCTAAGGTCCCTTCCAACTCTGTTCTTTTGTTCTAATCCACTTAAAAAAAAACTTTTTGGAAGCTTGCCTCTTTAGCACTTGTTTATTTAACTGGTAAGCATAATTCTTCCTGCTTCCTTCTGACACCCCTTCCCTACAGAATTATTATTATTACGCTCCTCAAATACTTTCTGCAGTATAATTTATAGTTTTGGCTGTCCACTGAGTGTGTGTAAGGAATGCTTTTCTCCAGGGATATCTACAGATCCACAGAGTAAGTTAAAAAAAAAATCAAGATGGCAGCCATTGCAGTGTGATAAGATTTCTGCCTGTTTTATGTGCAACAATGCATGTAAAGAGCAGGGAGCCTTTGTGCTGTGGTGGTTGCTCTCCTGACTTTTTTGGCTATATGCCCCCTCCCTTAGGATGTAGGAGAAGTGAAGGAGAGGGTCATTCATGACTTGGACACCTCCCATTTGAATTACAGGCAGTTCTCGTCTTACAACTGTAATGGAGCCTGCCCAATAAAGTCGTAAGTCATGATGGTCGTAAAGCAAGTCACTCATGTGACTGATCCAAGTTTGTGACTTTTTTGTGGCAATCATGCTACGGTTGTTAAGCAAATCAATTGTTTGTTATGGGCCAGTTTTGCTAAAACCCAGAAGTAAATGCCAGGTTTTGGCAAAAATGTCATTAAAGGTGCTCATGTGACCACAGGACACTGCAAACAGCCATAAATGCGGGCCAGTTGTCAAGTTTGTCAACCCACTTATGACTGTAGGACTGTAACTTGTTGCTTGTATCCTTACGATTTATATTGATACTGATTGTTTCCTGATTGCTTATTTGTACCCTATGACCATCATTAGATGTTGTACCTTATGATTCTTGACGAACGTATCTTTTCTTTTATGTACACTGAGATCATATGCACCAGACAAATTCCTTGTGTGTCCAATCACACTTGGCCAATAAATAATTCTATTCTATTCTATTCTATTCTATTCTATTCTATTCTATTCTATTCTATTCTATTCTATTCTATTCTAAAAAAAAAAGTTGTTGGGGCAGCTGTTAGAATTTCATAACCAAGTCATAAGTACCCCTGGAGAGATCTGTCATAACTTCAAATGGTCACTCAGCAAACAGTTGTAACTCGAGGATTACCTGTACTGCAATGCACTTTATATGGAGCTATTTTTGAAGACCACCCAGAAGTTACAACTAGTCCAGAATGTGGAGTTGCACACAGTGCTGAATGCCCCTGGATTTGCCCATATAACAGCGGTCCCCAATCTTTCTGGCTCCACAGTCGGGGGGGGGGGTGGTTTCACACGCGCAACCTGGATCCCGTGTATGCACAAATGAAGCTTTGCATACTTGCCACCAATCCACGGATTGGAGGCTGGGGACCCCTGACATATAATATCCCTGCTGCATGAACTGTGTTCGCTCCCAGGTTCCTTTCAGGTGCAATTCAAGGTGCTGGTTATTACCTTTAAAGCCCTATACAGGTAATCCTCTACTTACAACCACAACTGAGCCCAACATTTCTCTTGCTAAGCGAGACAATTGTTAAGTGAGTTTTAACCCATTTTACAACAACTTTTCTTGCCACAGTTAAGTGAATAAACTGCAGTTGTTGTTAACACAGTTAAGTGAATCTGGCTTCCCCATTGACTTGCTTGATAGAAGATTGCAAAAAGTGATCATTTGATCCCAGGACACTGCAGCTGCCATAGATGAGTCACTTGCGAAGCATCCGAATTTTGATCACATGTCCATGGGGATGCTGCAACGGTCATAAGTGTGAAAAACGGTTACAAGTCACTTTTTTCAGTGCCATTGTAACTTGGGTCACTAAATGAATGGTTGTAAGTCGAGGGCTAGCTATATGACACAGGGCCTGGTTTTCTACAGGACAACCTCTCCCTAAGGATGTCTACCCTTCCTACAAGGTCAGATAGATGGGAACACTTAGTTTCTTCCCTTTAACATTACTTTCTTATGGGGTTAAGGAAACATGCCATTTCCATGGCAGCCCCTGCCCTATGGAACCCCCTTCCCCTTGAAGTTCAGGAGGCTTCAAACCCCACCCCCACCCCTCCAGCCTTCTGAATAGCATTTAAAACTTGGCTTTTCCTCCAAGTGCATTCATAGGTTGAGGCAGATGAGAGGATTGTCTTACTTTGGTGCCAGGTTTTTAATGTTTATGTTTTTAAAAGATTTATGTGGCACGGTGGTTAGAGTGCGGTACTGCAGGCTGCTTCTGCTGACTGTCGGCTGCCTGCAGTTTGGCAGTTCAAATCCCACCAGGCTCAAGGTTGACTCAGCCTTTCATCCTTCTGAGGTTGGTAAAATGAGGACCCAGATTGTTGGGGGCAATATGCTGACTCTGTAAATTGCTTAGAGAGGGCTGTAAAGCACTGCGAAGCGGTATAGAAGTCCAAGTGCTATTGCTATGCATAATGCTGGTTTTTAGTGATGTTGTTTTAATTGTTGATTGGGAGCTACCCAGAATTTGACATAAGATGGATGGCTATGTAAATTTTTTAAATGAATAAGGTGTATTTATTTAGTCAGCATTTGAAGGTGGCTTTATCCGATTTGTGGGCCAAAGTTTAGTTGCAGCTTGATTTTACTTTTATTTTCAATCAAGTGTTCCAGTAATAAAAGATGTATAGAGTGGAAAAGTTTCCACCCCCCAAATGTTTATGTATAACAATATGAAAAATGTATATATTTGCCAACATTGCTTATATGAAACAAAGTTGACCTGCGAAAATGGGAAATTGATAGAGAAACCAAATGGACAAATTTATTTAGGTCTCCAATCCAATTAAATCACCCTAATCATCCATTAGAACAGTATTTCTCAATCTAGGCCCATTGAAGATGTATGAGTTTCAACCAATTCTGGCTAAGGAATTCTGGGAATTGAAGTCCACACATCTTCAAGTGGCCAAGGCTGAGAAACACTGCATTAGAGACCTTATTTCCTACAAAACATCTTTGTGATAAGTGTAATTCCAGACTACTCTAGTGCAAAACATGGGCAGACCTCAGGCTTGTAAGGCTTGCTTATATGTTTCTTGGCTTTCCTGAGTCAAGAATCTACCAACTGTAGCTAATGATTTGAGTAATGCTCACACACTTGGAATAATGTTAAGCCTCTAAGACTATGTTTGGCATAATAGAATAGAATTCTTTATTGGCCAAGTGTGATTGGACACACAAGGAAATTGTCTTTGGTGTATATGCTCTCAGTGTACATAAGGAGAATAACATACATTCATCAAGAATAAC
>QLTV01001468.1:364640-401811 GCA_003457575.1 Thermophis baileyi
GGTAGCGGGCGCCGGGCCGCGGCTCTGCCTCCCGGCCACGCCTCCTTCGCTCGCTCGCTCACAGGCTCGGGACGCTCATCCTCCACCTGCCCTCCCCGCATCCTTCAGACAGGTCTAATAATCTATATTAAATATTAAATGAGTCTCTGTGAGACTCGTCCCGCCACCGCTGCTGCCTCGTGGAGCAGGACTCTGCAAGGCCTGTTGTGCCGTTGCATGCACCAACGGCAGAAGGACCCCAGCTGTGCCAGTATGATGAAGTTTGCGGCAGTCCTGCAGTTCGTGCATGCAACGGCACAACAAGCCTTGCTGAGTCCTGCTCCACGAGGCGGTGGCGGCAGGGAGGGGAGGCGAGGCAGCGGCGATGGGACATGCAGACCCACGCTCGCCGCCTACTGCACCCCCAAAATAATAAGCCCCCCCCGATAATAAGGCCGAGGCCATATTTGGGGGGTCAAAAAAATATAAGCCCCTGTCTTATTTTCGGGGAAACACGGTACTAAACATGGGGATGTGTTCCATTAGCCACAAGTCTTTTTCTCTTGACTTGTCAGGTTATCCCACCACCCCAGGGATGGGCTCTTGTCTCCCCAGCACAACTACCTCTTGGCCAAGGAGTCATATTGGTACAGAAACACTTCGACTGGTGGAGTTTACTGCTTTTATGGAGTGGCAGAACCAACGAGATATGGTAAAACCGTTGCACATGTGCCCCTTCAATGCTCCCTTCCTGTTCCCATCTGCTAGAGTAAACTTGGCTTGAAAAGTTTGAGGAATGGTAAAACTGACTATAAGAAGATTAAAGCTAGAGAAATGATGCTTAGTCTTGCTTGGTATGTAAAACTCAGTAACCTATTTGGGATAGTAACAGTCTTCCTACCTAATGCTCCAGAGTTATTAAGAGAATAATATGAAGAAATGTTCTTTACTTCGTCCAGGAAAGACAGGATAAACAGGATAGAGTTCTTGGAGGAAAGATAGGTTATCACAATCAATTAGAATGAATTGGGAATAAAGGTAAAGGAACCTGATGAAGTAAAGATAGAATTTAAGCTTTAAGATGCTAGCTAGCAGGTCCATTACCCTCTGGAAGTCAAAGCTGAAAAATTGCATGGTGTAAAACCTAATCGTCTGATTTTGGCAGGAAGTTTGGGATGAAAATGTTAGCTTAGGTCTAAGTAATGGTAGGTAAATATATTTATGTGTTATGCTAAGTATCATTTGCTTAACCATGATTTATCGAAGACATCATAAATAGTTGGTTTAAGGCAATGTTTCTCTATCTTGGCAACTTGTAAACATGTGGATTTCAACTCCCAAAATTCCACATTGGCTAGGGAGTTCTGGGAGTTGAAGTCCACATATCTTCAAGCTGCCAAAATTGAGAAACCTTGCACTAAGCTCTGAAAGCATGAATTTCAAACAAAAAAGGCTGGATTCATACAAATACAAATCCAATGTGCAGATGCTGCTTTTTAGTTAACTTCTGTCTCTCAGCTCCCTTCTGCATATATGAAAACTATGCTGGTTTAGCAAGTTTATCTGAAAAAAACCTTCACCTATCTCAGGGCAGGGGTGGGTTCCAACTTACCTCGCTGCTGGTTCGCTCCCTCCCACGCCATGTGGGCGCGCGCGCGCTTTGCGCGTGCATGCACAGTAACAAAAAATCCGGGGGGGAAAAAACAAAGCTGAAAAAAGATGGCAACCGCATGCACAGTGCCAGAAGTCGGCTTCTGCGCATGCTCAGAAGGAAATAAAAAATAAAAAATAATTCAAAAAAAATAATAATTCAAAAAAATAAAAAAATAAAAAAATTCAAAAAAAAGATGGCGGCCCCCACGGACCGGCACTGACCGATCTGGTTCGGTGACATCATCGTGACGTCACCAGCCGGCTGCTACCGGTTCAGGAGAACCAGGAGGAACCCACCCCTGTCTCAGGGGTGTCAAACTCTTGGCCCGTGGGTCGGATGCGTCACGCGCTGGCCACGCCTACCCCCGGTTTACTGAAGGGGGAAAAAGTCCCGATACGTCATGTGACGATGACGTGACGATGCGAGTTTGACACCCCTGACCTATCTCATGGCCACTTAATTACACTGAAAGTTCAATCCAGGATGTCTGAGGGCTTCCAAGTTGGAAAGGCTATGCCTATTAATGTCACTATGTCAGAAAGATGCCATTGCATGCAAATTTTGAAATTGCTGAATGAGTCCCAACTTTGCAATAGTGTAATGCTCTGCTGTCACCAGTAAACAGCATCCTTTCCCTCCGGTGCATTTTTGCATTCAGAGGGGACACACTTTCTGGTATGCTTCTCCTACCTCTCAGCAAGTTCCTGAGAGCTCCAGAAAGCAGTTTGTGAGATAAGGCAGGCTATGTTCATCTGACAGCTCTGACTTCCCTTTCTCTTCTCCATAGTTTAAGCAGCAGCATCGTTTTGTTCACATTGACCCAACACCCACATGTGAGCCACCCCTGGAGATGGTGGACATACGCCAAATCTATGACAAATTTCCAGAGGAAGGAGGTGGACTGCGAGATCTATATGATCAAGGCCCTCCTCATGCTTTCTTCTTGGTCAAATTCTGGGTAAGAACTCTTTTGCTCATTGAATTCCCAAATCATCAGGAATACAAGCAGGTTCCCCTGGGACTTATGATCAGTGCTCGCATGAAACAGTGTGTCTTGTTGGTATTAATATCCAGATTGTAGGGCTCAATAGATAGATTTGGAGCAGAGGCAGGCAACCAACCTGATGTATTCCAGATGCTTGGGACTTTGAACCCTATCTGCTCTAGATAGTATGGCAAGTGGCAAGGACTTGTAGGAGATAGAGATCAAACATTTGAAAGTTGCTTATCCATGTTTTAGACGTTCTGAGCTGGTAGTTAGGTTATACAGGTAGTCTTCAACTTATGACCACATTTGGCCCCAAAATTTCTGTTGCTAAGCATGACCACTGTTAAGTGAATTTTGCCCTGTTTTACCATCTTTCTTGCCACAGTTGTTAAGTCAATCAGTGCAGTAGTTAAGTTCGTAACACAATTGTTAAGCGAATCCGGCTTCCTCATTGACTTTGCTTTATCAGAAGGTCGCAAAAGGTGGTCCCATGACCTCAGGACACTGCAACTGTCATAAATATGAATCAGTTGCCAAGCATCTGAATTTTGATCACATGAGGATGGGAATGTTTGTAAGTGTGAAAAACAGTCATAAGTCACTTTTTTTCAGTGCCGTTGTAGGTTTTGATGGTGACTAAATGAACTGTTGTAAGTCAAGGACTACCTATATCTGAAAACAGTCATCCCGCACCTCTCAAAATGGCTTGCTGCAACACACGTGTGCTTGTTGGTAAACAGCAGCAATCAAGTCATTCTCAAGACTGAGTTTAAAACTAAGCTAATGAATTAAACAACGTCTTGTTGGTTGGTGTTTGACCTCAGTACAAATCCCTTTTCAATTATGAAGAGAGGCAATCCTCAAGTCTTACTTCCTCACAGCTAGTAAATTAGAAACAGGGAGGCTTTGTCAATAAAACTGTTGCTGAGATATTTGGATTCTGACCCTGGGTATAATTAAAAGTCACCTTAGACAGCTTTATATGAAGAACAAATGTTAGAACTGTTGGATGCGTTAAAACTTTATATTGCTTGCCCAGCCACATATTCCCTCTTCCACAATACAGTGCTCCAAGTCACTTCTTCATGTTCAAATAACATCATTATTTTTAAAATCAACAACAGGTGAATGTAATGTAAGATATTTATCACTTGTGCTAAGTGCAAATCAGAAATAATTTTTGCTTCTGCTTTTATTTATGCTTTTCTTGAACTCTGGGTTATATGCTGCGCTTAATCCAGAATTCTATATAGGCAGCCTTTGACTTACAACAATTTGTTTAGTGACTGTTCATAGTTACAACAGCACTCAAAAAAAGTTATTTATGACCTGTTTTCACCCTTACAACTGTTGCAGCATCAAAAATGAGACACTTGGCAGCTGGCATTTATGACGTCTGCAGTGTTCTGGGATCATAAGCAAGTCAATGGGGGAAGCTGGATTTGCTTAACCACCGTGTGAGTCACTTAACTGCAGTGATTCACTTAACAAAGATGGCTAAAATGGTTGCAAAGTTGGGCACGTCTCACTGAAGAACCTCTTTGCTTAACAGCAGAAATTCTGGTCCCAGTTGTGGTCGTAAGTTGAGGACTACCTGTATTTTCTAAGAAAATGATAAGCAAAGTTATGATGAGCAATGTCTTTTTTCCCTGCTGTTTGCTCCCAGCTTCTGAAATAAATAGATATGTTGCTTTAATAACTGGGGATGTCATTGCACTACTCTAGAGCAGGGGTCCGCAACCCCCTGGGCCTCAGCCCACTACCAGGCTGTGGCGTATTTGGAATTGGGCCACGCGAGTGGCTGGCTGGAGCACGTGCGTGTGCATGTGCATCTCAACTTGTGCAAGCAACAGGCTGGCGGGCACTCACATGCATGCACGCCGGCCTGGCACTTGCTCAAGTTGAGCTGCATACGTGCATGCCAGCCTGCCACTCATGTAAATCGAGCTGCACGCGCGTGTGCCGGCGCACTGCTTGCGCAGACCAGTTCCCCTCTCCTCCCCCCAGCTGGGCCACAAAGGTTGGGGGCCGCTGCTGTTAGAGACTAACACTCAATAATCTTTGTCCCACCCTTGCATCAGTTGTTTAAAACAGTTCTGATTCTGTTTTCCAATCTCTTGCTCTAGGCTGACCTAAGCTTTTCCCTCCTTGGAGAAGAACCTGGAGGCACAGGAGGGGCCTTCTATGGGGTGAGCAGTCGATACGAGGGCCCACGGGCTTTGACTCTCAGTTGCACCTCCAAAGTCTGCTCGTTTGGCAAACAGGTGGTGGAAAAACTGGAGGTGGGTGAGGTGAGGGTGGAGCTCTGAGACTGAGGGCAGAGATGAGGGTGGCCATGCTGGGACGAGCCAGGGTGGGATGCGGGGAGCAGAGTGTTCAAATTTATAGCTAAGAAACCCAGCCATAGAATGCCAAGGTTGTTGCATGCAACTATGCTAAAAAGCTGCCTTGTTCCAAGTCTGTTTACTGTATTTGGCCTGTGCACAGCGTTATCTGGCCTTGGCTTGCTGAAGCAACATGACATTCTCCAGCAGAAAGAGTGAAGGAGACAGGCAGTGTGGTCAAGCCTGGAATATCTTATCTGATTAAGTTGTCTCAGCTACGAACTTTCACCGTTTTAATTCTAATCAACTTCTGGGGAGCTCAGTTGTTGAGACTCTAGAAAGAGTGCAGAGAAGAGCAATAATGATGATTAGGGGACTGGAGGCTAAAACATATAAAGAACGGTTGCTGGAACTGGGTATGTCTAGTTTGATGAAAAGAAGGACTAGGGGTGATATGATAGCAGTGTTCCGATATCTCAGGGGCTGCCACAAAGAAGAGGGAGTCAAACTATTCTCCAAAGCACCTGAGAGCAAGACAGGAAGCAATGGATGGAAACTAATCAAGGAGAGAAGCAACCTAGAACTAAGGAGAAAATTCTTGACAGTTAGAACAATTAATCAGTGGAACAACTTGCCTTCAAAAGCTGTGGATGCTCAAACACTGGAAGTTTTTAAGAAGAGATTGGACAACCATTTGTCTGAAATGGTATAGGGTTTCCTGCCTAAGCAGGGGGTTGGACTAGAAGACCTCCAAGGTCCCTTCCAACTCTGTTATTCTAATACTAATTCCTGAGGGGGTGTGCGTAAGTGCACTAATAATGTGCCTATCATCCCTGTCACATTTTTTTCCCATTTTGCTCATTCGAATTTGTAATTTTCGTTTGACAAATAAATAAAATAAAAATAAATAGACACAAAGATATGGGGCTTTTCTCTCTGTGTTCATTGGCTAGAGGCAAAATCTGTAGCACTTTATATGTTTTTATAAAGTCTGACTTCCGGAGTTGGCAAAAGAATTGTAGTCTGGAGGGACCACACAAAATTCATCTTGCCTGATCTTAGAAGATAAAGAATGGGTGAGGGAAATAATTAATAGGAGAAAGGTTGCTAGGAACTCCTCTGGGGATCTCCTTGTATTTCCTTTTGGTTTCCTCAGTCCTTCTCCAAGAGAAATTTCAGGATTCTCAATACAGAGAACCAAACTATGGCTACTTTTCACACTGTGAATGTCTTGGTCTAGTCTAGTCTTTCTAACATTCGTGCTCTTTACCTGTACTGGAGTTAAATTCCCATAATGCCCCAGCCAGATCCATCGCGTCAGGGGGTGTCATAATTAAACCGGGCCCTCATATTGAATATAATTTCTACATAATAAACTCTTTTTGCATCGTAAGCAAACAAAACCCCAGGAATTGATTCATTTTGGGGCTTGGGCAGGAAAGGCTTTCAGATCAAAGGCATTGTTTTTTTTTAAAAAAAAACTGACTCAAAAACCTCTAACTATTGAAGAGTTTTAGGCAGTGGTGAAATGCAATTTTTTTTTACTACCGGTTCTGTGGGCGTGGCTTGGTGGGCGTGGTGTGGGTTGGTGGGCGTGGCAGGGGAAGGATACTGCAAAATCCCCTTTCCCTCCCCACTCCTGGGGGAAGGATATTGCAAAATCTCCATTCCCACCCCACTCGGGGGCCAGCCAGAGGTGGTATTTGCCGGTTCTCCGACCTACTCAAAATTTCCGCTACCGGTTCTCCAGAACCTGTCAGAACCTGCTGGATTTCACCCCGGTTTTAGGCCATATATGTATGCAGATATATTGAACTCCAGGGGTATAATGCAGAACAAGTTTGGGATTGGCCTTATGTTACAGATTATTTTTGGGCAGAAAACTACCATAGCAAGAACTGGATGGGCTAAAATCTTTCCCTTCGATGTACTATTTTATCTACAGTGTTTCTCCAATTTGGCAACTTTCGGATGTATGGGCTTCAATTCCCGGAATGCTCTAGTCAGCCTTGCTGGCTGGGGGAATCTGGGAGTTGAAATCCACACATCGGGTAGTTCCCCAATAACAGGAACTCAGATGTTTAGTTTTGTTTGCCTACAGAAGCAAAAGGTTTGGGATTCATAAAATTATGATAGGCTTGGGGAAATAAAGCTGCAGTGATTTAAGACAGAGATGGAAAGATCTGGATGCTAGCAAGACCTGAAAGGAGACAGGCAAAAGAATTAGGGCGGGGGGGGTGTTGAATTTTTTTTTAAGGTATCCCTGTTGTCAATGAAATTTGCCTTTATTTGTTTTTCATTTAGAATAATGAATCTCATGTTACTTTTGGAAGGTATCCCCGTTTTGGAAGTAGTGGTTAAGATGTTGGCCTAGAAACCAGGAGATTGTGAGTTTTAGTCCCGCCTTAGGCACGAAAGCCAGCTGGGTGACTTTGCACCAGTCACACTCTCTCTCAGCACAACCCACTTCACAGGGTTGTTGTTGTGGATAAAATAGGAGGACCAAAGAGTATTATATATATATTTGCTGGCTTGAATTATTTATAAAAGTAATAATGGTGGAATAAAAAAAAACCTTTAAAAAAAAGATTGCTGAAAATATGCATGTATGGTTGTAGGTTTGGGGCTCCTCTCTGATCTGTCTTACTTTCTATTATCTGTCCCACTTCATCCCCTTGATTTCCCAGACAGCCGAGCCTCCTCACTGGGAAAATGACCACTTTGTTTTCCGTATGCAACGTTCACCACTCTGCGAGTACCTCATTAATTTTATTCGCAAACTCCGAACACTACCAGAAAAACTAATGATGGATAGCGTGCTTGAAAATTTCACCATCCTGCAGGTATTCGGGAAAGGAATTATGGGGAGGGTGAGAAAGAATTTTAAGTCAAAACTATACTTCCACAGGGAAGCAATGGGGAGACAGAAAATTTTGCCCAAACCTCAGTTTTACTTTAGTTTCTAGTTCTCAATGGGCTTAGTTCAATGTTTCTCAAACTTGGTAAGTTTATGACATTTGGACTTCAATTCCCAGAATTCCCTAGGTAGTAGCATATGATGGCTGGGGAATTCTGGGAGTTGAAGTCCAAATGTCTTAAAAGTTGCCAGGGTTGACAAACACCAACTTAGTGTAAATTTTTTTACAAAATTGCTATGGCCTGTTTGAGAGCATATTTAAGCTAGATAAGTTTTGGTTTTCATGAAACAAAAGTTAGTTATGCTAGTCGATTCTCTGGGAATGCCAGGCAAGTTAAACCTGTTCCAGAAACTCTTCTCCTGTTAGTCTTTTTGGAGATTATCTGATCCCTTCTTTCTCAGCATCCCAAAATGAGTAAGGTGCAATTAAGGCTACGTCTGGAACATTTAATCAATTAAATAGTGAGAATAGTCATTAAATGTTTTGTTGTTTTAAATATGTCCCTGACTTAATTGAGCAGATAAAAAGATATTTTATATGCTTATATAACAACCGCTAATTATCAGTTTCATTTATTGACAGATAGGCATCTTGGGTTAAGAAGGTAGTGCCTTCTTAACAGCTGCCTGCTGTGATTCACACATGCATCATTGAAAATATCGGTTTCCAGCCTTTTTTTATATGACTTTCTCCATCATCATTGAAAGTGTTTCTGAGACAACTGTCGCATAAGCCAAGATTCAGCAACATGATGCTCCCAGGGATGCCTGGAGGATTACTAATTTATATTAATAATTATTCTTTTATAAATTGAAATCACAAGATCAATAATATGCAAGATATACCTTCTGTACGCCCTAGATTCAGTGAGATTTGAAAACGTTGAGATGTTAAATTGTCCGTTTTAAATATATTTTATTTTGATGTTGGTGACTGCGCCAGGAACCACCTGAAAGCATCTAGGAGACAGTAAGTGGTCCCAGGAACTATTGATCCCGAAATCTGTCCTCTAGAATGGTCATAGATAATGCGTAATACACTTAGATTCAATTGGTTAATAGTTCTCGTTAAAATACAGGTAGTCCTCAAATTATAACTGTTTGCTTAGTGACCATTCAAAATTACAACAGCGTTGAAAAAAGTGACATGACCATTTTTCACACTTACAACCGTTGCAGCATCCCCGTGGGTCATGTGATCAAAATTTGGCCGGTTGGCGACTGGTTCATATTTATGACGGTTGCAATATTCTGGGGTCATGTGATCCCCTTTTGTGACCTTCTGACAAGCCAAGTCAATGGGGAAGCCAGATTCACTTAACAACCGTGTTACTAACTTAACAACTGCAGTGATTCACTTAGCTCCTATTGCTAGAAAGGTCACAAAATGGTATGATACTCACTTAACAAATGTCCCACGTAACAACATAAATTTTAGACTCAATTGTGGTCGTAAGTTGAGGACTGCCTGTAGTGGAATGCTACAGTGCATCAACCAATGAGGAAAGACGTGTTACATAAGGGAATATAATGTCAAGAGCAGCTCCATAATAAAGTATAGAGTTTCAATGGCTACTCCCTACCATAAAAGAGCTGACTGGGAGGCCTTGACATTACAGGTGGTCCTCAACTTATGGCCACAACTAAGCCTAACATTTTTGTTGTTAAGCAAGGCAGCTGGTGACATTTGCTCCATTTTACGACCAGTTTTACCATAGTTAAGAGAATCATGCGGTCACTATCTGATTTCCCCCATTGACTTTGCTTGTCGGAAGCTATCTAAGAAGGTTACAAAAGGTGATGATCACATGATCCCGGGACAATGCAACTGTCATAAATACATGCCAGTTGCCAAGCGCCCAAATTTTTATCAGCTGACCATGCGGATGCTGCTATGGTCGTAAGTGTGAAAACTGGTCGTAAGTAATTTTTTTCAGTGCCATTGTAACTTCAAACAGTCACTAAACAAATGGTTGTAAGTCAAGGACCACCTGTACTTTTTATATTGTGTTAATTTCCCTGGAAAGGGGGTTAGGAGGTTACACGCATCTGCTCTGTATTGTGGGCTGGTTTGTTTCATGAGCCAAGTCTGCCATTAAAAACTGTTGTTCTCGTTTCCAAACAGGTTTTGCGGGATCAAGAAACTCAGGAATTGCTACTGTGTGTGGCCTTTGTGTTTGAAGTGTCTGCAAGCGAACGGGGAGCACAGCATCACATCTATCGGTTGGGCCGGGACTGAGAAATAGTTCACCATGCTCAACAAATCAACCCCAGCCAACCAGGCCATCTTCCTCTTATCTCATCATACTAGATGGCAGAACTGATGGCTGAAAAACTGCTGACCCCATTCATATCAACTTTTAAGTTTACTAACAGATACTTTTCTCTCTTTGATGACCACAAAACCAAGCTTTAGACCTAAACCTTTAAAAGGCTTGAATCCATTGTTCAGTAGACCATCTTAAAGGTGGGATAGCTCAGTAGACCGTCTTACAGGTGGGATGGTCCTTTGAACAGGTGTACTTCTGGAAGAATACTCTTTTGGTCCAATCATCTCGGGCATGTTGAGGACAATAGTTAATCTCAACTCCACACGTATCCTTCTAAATCTCCTGGGAGAACACAGACCCATGTCATTGCTTCTTGGGATTTAACACTCCATTGTAAGAAGAAACGGTATTTCTTAGCACTCCTGTTTTGTATGACAGTCAGGCTTTGATGTACATTATAACTTAATTCTCGCAAACTGCTGAAGAGTGAACCCATTCCTACACTATCATGTCAGACTCCAGGGAAAGGTTTATATCAGGAATGCATAACCTGATGCTCCCAGTTCACGGGTCTCCCCAGATCCTTTTAAGAGTCTACCACAAACAATAGGGTTTAATGTGACTCAAGTTGAAGACCGTTATATATAGTGGCAGTAATGATATTGTTTAATACAAGTTTTAAATAAAATTTGAATTCTTGTCCTGTATTGAATTAATCTCCTTTGTGGAATACAGTCCTCGACTTAAAACTACTCATTTAGTGACCTTTTGAAGTTAACAATAGCACTCAAAACTGACTTACAACCATTCCTTGCACTTACGACATCACAGCACCCACATGATCATGTGATCAAAATTTGGGTGCTTGGCAACCAGCATATATTTATGAGGGTTTTAGCATTTGGGAGTCATGTGATTGCCATTTGCGACCTTCCCAGCTGGTTTCCAACAAGCAAAGTCAATGGGGGAAGAGAGATTCACTTAACAGCCATGGCAAAAAAAAGATATTAAAATTGGACGTCACTCACTTAACCACCATCTTGCTTAGCAAAATCCTTGACTCAGTTGTCTAATTTCTCCTTTGCCACCTAGGCTCATGTTGGTACCAGTGGTGGGTTGCTGCCGGTTCGGACCGGTTCTTTAGTACCGGTAGTGGAAATTTACCATCTCTCGCAGAACCGGCAGCGATGACTGCCGGTCCACGCTCCCGAACCTGTTCTCTGGTCGCTGCGGCTTGCAAAAAAAAAAAACCTCTGCGCATGCGCAAAGGCTTCTGCGCATGCGAAGAGGGTCATTTCCGGGTCTTTTGTGCGACGTGACGGGGGGCGCGCACAAAACATGCACTTCCATCGCGATGCGAACCGGTAGGGAAAGTAAGTGGAACCCACCCCTGGTTGGTACAATTTCAAAAGTAGAGAACAATTCACACTGTAGGAAGGTATTACCTTGCAAAACTCAAAAAACACAATGAGCATGAGATCATGTAGTCAGCTATGTATCTTTGAAGGACAGGTGGGAGGCATTTTAATATTACCCATGAGTAATTAAAGATCAGCAAGAGCATTAACAATTGGAAACAGAAAAAGTGGTCATCTAAGCCGTCTTTCTCTTGCCTTCTGCTGCCTTAATTTTATACCTAAGTAAGCATTTAAAAAAAATAGCTGTCCAAATTTTGGAGAATGAATGAAATTATGTTTTTAGCTCTGGAATCAGAATTACCACTTTCTTCTAGTCTACGCATAATCCCACTCTTAAATGAAACAAAAATATAAAAGTAAACAGCTTTGTTATATGTTCGATCTGAATAAGCCTTATCTGGCTAAATGTATGTTCATGATTATCATCTTTTTGGCATTCATAGGCGCTTCCGTCTCTTCCTCTTTGGTAGGAAAAGGGGACGATATACAGGTAGTTCTCAACTTACAATTCATTTAATGACTATTTCAGTGGTTCTCAACCTTTTTAATGCTGCGACCCCCTCCCCGCCACCCCTGGCCGCCGTGACACCCGCCCCGCCCCCTCTCCGCGCACGATGAGGTGACAAAGGGGGCGTGGCACCCTTGGAAATGCTCCCGGGTTTTTTTTTGCGCATGCGCAGAGGGTAAAAGAACTCAAATGGCGGCGTCCGGGCGGGTGGGCGAAGTTTCCCGCTTCTGTGGCTACCGGCTGTCCGGCGACCCTGGGAGCATTTCCAAGATGGCGGGCTAGTGCGTGCGGCGACCCCTGTGAAAAGGTCGTTTGACCCCCAAAGGGGTCGCGACCCACAGGTTGAGAACCGCTGGACTATTTGAAGTTACAACAGCACTGAAAAAAGTGAATTATGACCATTTTTCACATGACCGTTGTAGCATTGCCATGGTCACATGATCAAAATTTGGGTGCTGGGCAATTGGTTCATATTTATGACAGTTGCAGTGTCCTGGGGTCATGTAATCACCTGTTGCGACATTCTTTCAAGCAGAGTTAGTGGGGAAGCCAGATTCATTTAACAGAGGTCTGTTATGTCTCAGGAGGCTCCTTTATGACTCAAAACCAGCCAATTAACGATGACTGATCAACTGGAATAAGGGATGTGGCTTAGAATTGACCAGGAGCCATGCCTTTTATTCTGCTTGCTCGCTCTTGGCTATTGTACAAGGGATCCTATCAATAGTACATCTATTATTTTAGAGAAATAGCTAAATAACTTCCCTAAATTCCACTGAAGATGCCTGGCAACGAAGCATTTGTAAACCAACCCACAAAGCTTGGAGAACGAACCTCCACCCTCGCCCTCCTCCACCCTTGCTACAGATATTCATCACTATCGCAAATACAGGTAGTCCTCAACTTATGACCACAATTGAGCCCAAAATTTATGCTGCTAAGTAAAAGATTTATTGAGTTTTGCCCCAGTTTACTACTTTTCTCCCCACATTTGTTAAGTGAATCACTGCAGTTGTTAAATTAGTAACATGGTTGCTAAGTGAATCTGGCTTCCCCACTGATTTTGCTTGTCAGAAGATCGCAGATGATGATCACATGACCCGGGATGCTGCAACTGTCATAAATGTGAGTCAGTTGTCAAGCATCCGAATGTAAATCATGTGATCAATGCAACGGTTGTTAAGTGTGAAAAATGGTCATAAGTCACTTTTTTTCAGTGCCATTGTAACTTTGAACAGTCACTAAATGAACTGTTGTAAGAAGTCGAGGACTACCTGTAGTTAAAAGCTATTTTACATCCAAGTTCAAAGAATCAAACACAACCGTTTATGGATCATTTTTATTTACAAAATAGATACAAAAAAGCCTAATTCTGCCAAGAACAAACCACAGTAAGCTGAGAAAGGAGGTGAAATTATATATGTACCACATTCCACCTGCATCCTCTTCCTCAAAGTATTTCCCCCTTTATACTTCTGTTTTAAACATCCAAGCTGAATATATAAATACCACAAAAAACAGCAAAAAAAAAAGAGAGGTTTTCTCATCTGCCCTGCACAGGGTTGTAAGTGTGCAAGGCGCAACATAAAACCATGTCCAATTATTGGGGTTCAAAGACAAGATGGTCCTCTTCATTTACACCTGCTGGAGCAGTAAAGAGGCGCCATCCAAAAATCCACAGAAGTGTTAATGGCTATGTCAATGCATTGCCAGTGCACACAGACCTCTTTCTTCATTCCAGACCAGGTATATCCTGCCTCTGAATTAGCTAGTGGGGTCATGAGCTCCAAAGGTTTGCAGATTCAGTGCTGTGGAACTTGTCATTCAACATTCCTTACCCTGTCTGTAAAGGCTGGGACAATTAGGAGCCACCAGTGAACAATATCAGATGTATTTCAGGTTCCTCATGCCTTTTATCTAACAAGGGGAAAAGGCTGGTGATGGAACAGCTGAGTCCAAACATAAGGGAGAAATGCAGCCTTCTTAACTGAGCCGTTTTCAACATAGGTTAATTCAACCAAATCAAGACAAGATTGCGGTATAAAAGGCTAAATACTAAAGTACATGCCTAGAGTAGCATAGAACATACAACTTTGAGGTTTGGTTATATCCTACATATGGTTGGGAATGCTTGAAGTCTGGCTGAATAGATCATACCTCAATGGTAGCAGGAATGATACAAAAACTCTTGGTCCAATCAGGTGGTCAACACCACTGTTAATTCACAGCCTGAACTGTTGACTAAATAATATGCTGCGAATTTCACTTTTTTAAAAAAGTAATTTTTTAAGCTTTAGGTCTAAAATAGCTGTATCAAAGGATTTGGGGGCAGTGTTGAATGTATAATATGTATACGCTTTTAACAAATAATTTTCCCCAGTTTGTATTTGACGGGTCCTAGCAATAAGTGATTTATGGTTAGTTCTCCTCATGCAAAAGTTGATCAGGGCTTGGCTGTTAAAATCTGTGCATTCCAGGACAATGCAATATAAAAACATAGAACTCTATCTTATTGTAGGGATTTACTGTAAAGCCAAAAGCCGATACGGCTATAATTTTTGGAGGATATCTAAGAGCTGAATTATCTTTAGCTAAGTGAAGGTAAAAACTTGTTTCATAGTACTCTGTTTTCTTATTGGTTGCTCTGATTCTTGAAAGTTTCATCTCAGTTTCCAAGACTGGATCAATTAGGACAAGGAAGTTAGATAGTAAACTTGCTGAACACAACTGCAGCCCTACAATATACTGTTTTAAAACCCTGGTTGAATGTCTGAATAAGACACAATGTTCTTCAATGCCGTTTCCCCCAAAAGTTACTTTGCCTAGGAATAACGAGCAAGCTTGTCGTAGTTGGGGCCAGTGGTTCTACACAGAAACATCGATACCATCATGAGGAAGAGCTGTGGGGGAAAAGAGAGATTTTAGTAAAAGAAATAGCAATCACACATCTATCATAAGAAAAGCTAAACTCCATGTTTGGGATAGTTTGTAAAGCAACTTAAAAATAAGATTAAATAAAATTCTCAATTTGATCCCATGACCTTCAGATGTGTTGGACTTCAACCTACAGTATTTTTGCTTGAGATTTCTGGCCGTTGGGAATCCAGTGCACTGGGAAGGTTGGATACTGGGATGGCCCCTTCACGACTTGTGGACTTCAATTCCCAGAATTCCTGAGCCAGCCAGAAGCTGAAGCCTACAGGTTGTAAAGAAGCCATAGTTGCCCACCCCGCGTCTAGACCTAAGCCCTGAAATTACAACTCATGAGGACAGTAGCTATCTCTGAATCCTTATTGAACCCAACCAGGTGTCTTTCATGTGTGCTGAACTACAATCCCCATTATCCTTGAAGCCCTTTCCCTTATCTAGGTGCTCTCCAGACACATGGATCAGCAATGGTCAGGCTGACTGTGGAATTCTTGAAATATAATCCACCACAGGGAAAGTATGGTAAATACACAAGATGGAAAGAAGCTACAGAGGTCAGAATGGCTCATAGAATATATCTTGCTGAAAGGAAGGAAGATGACTATCAATCCTTAAAAAGGGGGTGAGTTTTTGCCCTGTAGCATCTTACGGGTTTTTTTGTTTTTTGTTTTTGTTCTCTGCTACATTTGCCCTCTCCAATTCTCCTTATTGGTGCTCATGCAGCCCCTGCAGGGTCCCTGGCATGATATGCTTCATTTTGGCCCTGGGGGAGCCAGCAAAGCTCTTTTTGCAACAGCACAAGATGCAAGCAAGACATTAACCTGCAAAGGAAGAACGAGGTGAAGAAAACAAAGCATTGTGGACATTGACACATTTGTACTAAAGGAACATTCAGGCCTGACAATGCCCTGGAATGAATTACCTTGCCAAAACTCCAGGTAGATGTCCCTGTGCAGCAGGTGTGTGAAATAGTTTAAGTGATTATAAACATGGAAAGAGGTTTGCAATAGTGGCGAATATCTGTAGTTCAGGGGTAGGATGAGGGTGAAGGTTCGTTCTCCGAGCTTGTGGGAGAACAATCTTAATCTCTACCCACACCGACACCAAACAGCACCAGTTCAATTGGAGCAACACAAAAATCGGCCACGCTACCACCCTCATGAGTTCATCGAAGCCTGGCACTCCACAAGCAATTCCATCAACAGACACATGGACCTACAACCAGCCTACGAACCCTTCAGAATCCAAATCAACCATCAGCCAACCAGAGACAGCACCGACCCTCAACCAACCCACGCAAGCCCCCCCACCAGTTCACCTCCCAATGACCCTGACCTGATGAAACCTCCCCATCACAAGACCCGTCAAAAGTCTCTCACTGATGACTCAAACCTGACCCACACAAGACCCTCACTTGACACACCCACACCTGACCCATTACAAGACCTACGGACCACAGAAAGCCCTTATAAACAGAAGAACACTGACAATGACATCTCCTAAACTCTGCTGAAGATGTTACCTAGTCTGGTAATGAAACGTTCAAAAACCAACCCACAAGCTCGGGGAACAAACCTTCACCCTCATGGAAAGAGGTTTCAGAAATGAGGGAGAATTAAGGAGTAGCACAAACATAACCCAGGGGATCATGCATCACTTTGGGAAGCAAATCAACACTTCACCTTTTCAGACATGCCCAGGCCTATGCCAAGAATAGGGTGTGTAGGTATTGAGAAACATAGTAGGCATATGCATATACCCAGCAGTCTGCATATCAAAAGCACACTGGAACAGCTAGGTGTTTGGGTTGCAACCACAGGCAGGGTTTACCCCAAAAGGCCCAAAGGTTAAAAGCTCTTCTTGGATGGCATTCAATGTGCAGACAGGAGGAATAATGAAAGAAGCAGAATTCATTACGGGGACTTTGAAAAAGAATTGTAAGCATCTCTGATTTCTAAATTTATATCTGCATCAGAAAGTAGATTAATTTCATGGGTTTTCCAAATCTATGTGATTCTCATTGGGGAATACCAGAAAAACACTTTGTTCCTCTTCTACCTCTTCCTTTAAAATCCAGGCCCTTAAGATATATGCCAACTCATTAAAAACTTTACAGAACAGCACAAACAGCTGTGTTTGCTTTTCTTTAAAAAAAAATGGAAGTAACACAATCATTTGTAATCTTCCAAAGCAAACTACTCTTAACCTACACACACACACATACACACACAATCTATTGTCTTCCAGCCAATTCAGAAAGTCAGCAAGGAGAACAACAGATTCCCAGAAAGGTAATTGCCACACATGCTCATAGAGAAAGCTATTTGTTGCCTCCTCTAGTTGTGTTGGACTACATTGGCTATCATCTTCAGCAACCATTGGCTGTGCTGGCTTGGGGTGATAGGAATTGTTATCTCTTGCATTGTTTGTGCAAGAGTTCAAGGCAGTTCCACACAGGGTCTCCTTTTATGTTAACAAAGAACCGTTCTCTAAGTTTGGGCTGAAAGAGTGAATGGCCCAACATTAGCCAATAAACTACAGTTGGAATAAACTTAATAGCAATAGCACTTAAGACTTATATACTGCTTCACGGTGCTTTACAGCCCTCTCTCAGCAATTTACAGAGTCAGCATATTGCCCCCAACAATCTGGGTCCTCATTTTACCAACCTCGGAAGGATGGAAGGGTGACTCATCCTTGAGCTGGTCAGGATCGAACCCTGGCAGTCAGCAGAATTAGCCTGCAATACTACATTCTAACCACTGCGCCACCGCGGCTCCCAAGTCTTTCTGGCCTAAATTATACTTCTAAAATTACTACACTATTCTACATTATAATCGAGCAAATGTGAAGAACGCCAGATGGAAGGAACTGCCTAGGTCAGGGGTGTCAAACTGGATTTCTTTGAAGGCCAGATCAGCATTGTAGTTCTCCACTGCGGGCCGGCTGGGGGTGTGGGAGACGGGGCAGACGCCTCCTGAAGCACCTTGGCAGCCAAAACAGGGCACGGGAGGACCGTGCAGAGCCCCCCCTCCTGCGCCCTGTTTTGGCTGCCAGAGGCATTGTGGGCCAGTCCTTTGCTATTTCCAGGCTGGCCCCACAGGCCAGATTTAAGCACCCTGCAGGCTGGATCTGGCCTGCAGACCTTGAGTTTGACACCCCTGGCCTAGGTGAATTCACAAGGATTAATATGGGATCTCTCAGTAGCCCAGGTCTTGCTTAGCATCTTCCTTGCAAATACACAAGCATGGCACCGTGGCATTTGGGGATGACAGCAGCTTTTCTGGCCAATGCTTCCACCCAAGAAAAATCAGTAGTCCCTGCACTGCACTCAGGAGTCACACAGGTCACAGGACATGCACAGAGAAGAAATAACACATCCTTCCCAACATAGGAAGACACAAACAACAAGGCATGGCAGAAAGCTGGAAACATCTATGCACTCCCTTTAGCCACCTGTTAGGGATCTCCTGGGAGCCACCACTATGCAGGTCCTTGTGTTCTAATGCAGTGACCAGCAACATGCACAGCAGCTGCAGTAACTACAAGAAAGATCCAGGATGGAGAAATAAAGACCTCAATTCTTTATAACGTAATGCACTCACAATCAAGCACATATAAACATTTCTGGTGTCTACCAGCAATGCCCACTGCTCCAAATGAGGAGACTGGTAGGGACAACACTGGGCAATACATGATTTGAATAATAGCACTGATGGTAGAAATATAATGGCATTTTAGACGGGCAGAAGAAAACCAGGTTTGGATCAAACAGCAAACTACCCAAGGAGCTATGACCATTGGACACTTTAAAAAAATTAAGATTTCAAATACTCAAAACTGAATGCCATGAAACAGCATCAAATACTTAAATATTTAGCTTAATATTCCGGAGGACAAAGTGGCTGTATGGGAGTTTCTGCCTACAAGACCCAATTGTACTTCAGTGCTACATGCCTAGATATAATTGGGGTGGATGGGAAAAAAGATTGTGATTATTACAAAATGTCTTTGGACAGTCCTGAAAATAAACACCACACAAGGGGGTATAAACTGAATGATTTTGTGATGTCTCCAAACCTATCAATATTTGCCCCTCCCTGTAATTTCAGCACCATTGGTAGAAATGTAGCTATACCCAGTTGTCATTCAGGAGCGCTTACCTCTAGGAGAGCAATCCCAAGGCAGAGCCCTACAATGCTGATGATGTTGTTGTTCAGCCAGGTTTGGACACTCTCCCTGCAGCCCTGAAAATGGACAAAGGTAGATTAAAAAGGAGCATCAGATGGAATTCCAAGGACAACCCTTGTCAGATCAATTATAAGGCACATCTCACTCGCTCCCACATTGCAGCCCATCAGATACAGCCAAAAAAACTCACCAAAAAAATCAGAAAAGAACACTCCACCTTTGTTTTCTGCACTCTGGCCCTAACCTTGCCTTTTCTAGTCCTTTCCTTTTAGGACGTGGTTTACTAACGTTCAGAAACACCCATGGCACCGTCCTCCTCCATATCAGGAAGTGTTGAGTCCCACAAATTACTTTTGCAATGTATGAATATCTATTTCCTTTCATCACTCCCACACCGACTGGCGGTTCATTTTAAGGACTCAGCAGAAAGATGCTGAAATCAATACCTCTATGGCTAAGGGCCTACATATTTACAAGACCAACTTGCCCCAGTAGCTTGTGTCCATCCAAACAGACTGAGGGGAGATTCACTCCAACCCCTTTCCCTTAAGGAGGTTGTTTACAAAGCCCAAGATGCAGAGTGCTCTCTGTTGCAGCCATTCTTCTTTGGAATAACCTAACCCCGAGATCTGATTAGCCCCACCTTGTTATGGGTTAGGGGAGCTGTAAGACTTGGCTTTCATTATAAGCTAGAACCCCCATTCTGGGCTGTGTCTAGATGCTTTGTTCTCAGTAGTCTTTTGTTTCTTTTTAAATAACGTTATTATAATCACGTGCAACTGCCTCTCATTTTATTATACCACTTTTGTAAATAGAAATGCATGCTACTCAGAAATAAATACTTCCATCAAAAGGATACACCAATTGTGGCCCCCAAAATAGTATGTACTGTAATCCTCTTCTATACAACTGCTTTTTTGCAAATAGGTTAATGGTTGGAAAAAGTAAGACAAGGTACAACGGCACAGTGATGTGGAAATCAATGCATGAAAAAAGGTGGATAGGACGGGGGGGGAGGGGGGTGGAAAATCTTTTTTTCCTTCTGAACGTTCCCATTTTCTGCAACAATCAAATCAATCACCTGCCTAGAAAGTGCCAAATTGGGCAAAAGCTGTTACAATGTTCCAGAAATTACTAAAAACCTGGATGTTCACCAGGGCCTTGGGAGGGCATGGTTGGAAACATCTTTTAATTTAGCTTAGTTTTGTTCTTCTTGCTTGCCATGTTTTCTATGTTTATTTGTAAACAAGTCAGTTGACAAGGAGTTCGGCAATCTCAAAATTGGAATCAACCAATCAATATGCAACCCCCCTTTTTTGGTTGAGGTCCCTACAAGATCTATTACAATTTCTCTCAATTTGGCATCTCCTAAATGCATTGGAATAAGTTGTTCCATATACACTTTCCTTCCTATGTATTTCTTTTTTTATTTTACAAAAATCTGCCATATCCAATTGTCTCTTAAATCAGTGGCCCCCAACCTTTTGGGCACCAGAGACCGGTTCCACGGAGAGAGTTTTTCCCGCAGACCTGAGAGGGCGTGGTTTTGCATGCTACCTGAATCCCGCGGATGGGGCTTCGCTTGTTTGCATGGCCCGGTTTCTGGCATGCCATGACCCAGTGCTGGTCCATGGACCAGGGGTTGGGGACCCCTGTCTTAAGTCATCTCTTTTCAGAAATTAAACTGGAAAACGAACGTGGCAACCTTAATATTTTGTGCACAAATTCTCTCTCTTCCCGATGAGCAGGAATGGCACTGTCATACAATCGCTTGTATGCCTCCCTGCCCCCTTTTAAACAATTGCCTAAACATTTTGGATACAAATATCGGTGGGCCTAGAGAATGCTGGCATTTCATGACTTTTTTCCCTGCAGGATTTGGGTCAAGTTTTTAAAAATTGTTTTATGGCAACAGAGAAATACAACTATCACCACAAGTACCCAAAGGATCTGGACTGCCCTGTGCACACACCCAGCTCAAGAACAATGTGTGGGCTACTCACTTTATTGTTGATTGACAACTGTGCCTCTGCTTGGCAAAAGAGGGCCGGCTTGGCAGTTGTTCTGTTGTTGGCTGAGTGCAGAGCAGAGGTGTTATGACAGGAGCAGGGGTACTCTTTATTTGAGGAATTTCTGACTCTGCTGTTTTCCATCCAGTCTGCCCAGCCTGTCCAGCCACAGCATTGGAACTAAGAACAAGGGAGGGGATTGAAGACAGTGAGAAAGAAAAGATGGTTGGAGAGACGAAACTTTCCTATCTGGGTATTGGAATCGTCCATTTTAAGAAAGTCATTGCTTTTTATCCTGCAACAGAAAAAAAAAAACTACTAGAGGAAAAGATCCAGCACAAGGTTGGCACAACTTTGCTGAAACTAAGCAGATATGAGCATGGTCCATGCCTAAATGGGAGACTCCATAAAATCTCTTATCCAATGTTTCTCAACCTTGACAACTTGAAGATGTGTGGAGTTCATCTCCCAGAACTCTTAAATGATAAGTTGCTCGCTGGGGCATTCTGGGAGTTGAAGTCCACAGATCTTCAAGTTCTTGTTGAAGACTGCTCTGTGGACTGCTCTTATCTTGAGCTCCAATATGGAGGAAAAGCAGGCTGTTTAGCAATAGCACTTAGACTTATCTACCACTTCACAGTGCTTTACAGCCCTCTCTAAGCAGTTTACAGAGTCAGCATATTGTCCCCAACAATCTGGGTCCTCATTTTACCGACCTCGGAAGGATGGAAGGCTGAGTCAACCTTGAACCGGTGAGGATTGAACTCCTGGCAAGTGAGCTGAATTAGCCTGCAATACTACATTTTGAGCCACAGTGGTTAGAGTGCAGTACTGCAGGCTACTTCTGCTGATCACCAGCTGCCAGCAGTTTGGTAGATCGAATCTCACCAGGCTCAAGGTTGACTCAGCCTTCCATCCTTCCGAGGTGGGTAAAATGAGGACCCAGATTGTTCGGGGCAATGTGCTGACTCTGTAAACCGCTTAGAGGGCTGTAAAAGCACTGTGGAGCGGTAGATAAGTCTAAGTGCTATTGCTATTGCTACATTTTAACCGTTGTGCCACCACGGTACTGCATATATATATATATATATATGCAATGAATAATAGTAAATATGGCATCACAGCCATATCTGATGAACGAACTAAGTTCAGATGTTGCGTTGACTCTATGGCTGTACTCATCCAACATGGCTTTAATCATGTCAATCAACCATAATTTTTAGAATTCATATATCATGACTTTCAAGCCATAAGGCTGGGCCCAACTCAATACACTAGGCCAAATCTCAACAAACCCACCTTATGGCTTAGCACATATGAGCCTCTCTGTGAATAGCCAAATATGTCCCCAAAGAATCACATCAATGGAGCTAAAGGATGTAAAACTAACATTACTGCTAGAGTGTCCTAACAGGAAGATAGCTTACCTGCTCCTGCACAAAATCCCAGCTGTCACCCTGATCTGAAAGGGATGTATTTGTTCCATAGGTTGCAATGATGGTTTTTACGTGTCCAGCCACTGTTGAACTGATCTGCATGTGGGAGGAATAGCAATCTTAGGTAGGCTCTTTATATCATATAAAAAAACAAAGGTGTGTCTATCAGTGACAGATCAGCACCCTGTTTTTCCTGGAGTCCTCCCAGGTGGTGCAGAAGAGGAGACAAGTCTTCATTCATAGATGGGGCTTGGTTCAAACACAGTAAACCAGGTACCCACTTCTTTGAAAAACCCAACTAGGAATAAAAACTGGATTATATTTACAGGTGGTCCTTGACTATCACAACGGAGCCCAAACTTTCTGTGGTTAAGTGAGACATTTGTTAAATGAGTTTTGCTCCATTTTACGACCTGTCTGGCCACAGCGGTTAAGTGAATCGCTGCAGATGTTAAGTTAGGAACACCGTTGTTAAGTGAATGTAGTTTCCCCATTGACTTTGCTTGTTAGGTCGTAAAAGGGGATCACAGGACCCCGGGACCCTATAACAGTCAAAAATATGAGTCAATTGCCAAGTGTCTGAATTTCGATCATATAACCATGGGGATACTGCAATGGCCGTGTGAAAACCAGTCATAAGTCGTTTTGTTCAGTACCGTAGTAACTTTGAATGGTCACTAAATGAACTGCAGTAAGTCGAGGACTAGAATGGGAGGTCCTGCCCAAACTCTACTCTCAGTGGACAAAAGTTCAAACTGAACAGGATGCAAGGTTTATTTTCTTTTCCCCAGAGAATCCAGCAGTGGGGAACAGTGATGACAAGCAACTGCAAAGCCAAATCTTTTCCATCTTCTTAACAGGCCATACAGAGTTGCTGATCACCTTCCAGAAAGCGAGCTAGTTCTCCTTACTCATTGCATCATGCAAGACTTTAACCCCAAGCCCTAATTACTTTTGTTATGGCACCAAACCAATTATTAAAGGCATCAACGTACAGTATGCGTGCTTGTGAAAGGAGTTTAAAAAACCCAAAGCCTGCACAAAGAACGGGAGAGGGATACTGCTAACTTTGGCTAGACTGCAGCATAAGCTGGAAGAAAAAGGGTGGCAGAACTTTTTGTGATTGGCAAAAAAAAAAAAAAAGCATTCATAATTTACAAACATCATACTTACTCCTGGACAAAGTCTAAATATCTTTTCTCTCATTCTTTTATATATCCTGCCGTATATCTTCTCTTATGCCCCCACCCATCTGTGAGTCACAAGCATTAAGGACACAGAAATGATGGGTCTAAATTGACTCTTCTCTTTCACAGGCCCTAGTCCAGTGTTTCCCAACCTTGGCAACTTGAAGATGTCTGGACTTCAACTCCCAGAATTCCCCAGCTAGCGAATGCTGGCTGGGGAATTCTGGGAGTTGAAGTCCAGACATCTTCAAGTTGCCAAGGTTGGGAAACACTGCCCTAGTCATTTCTCCCCCACCCTGGGTTGTTGGGGTTTTGTTTTGTTTTTTTGGTTCTGGGAAGAGGAAGAGAGAAAGAGAAAAATACAAAATACAAAGGGAAAGGGTTTGGTCTAGATCACGGGTGTCAAACTCGTGGCGTCACGTTATGTTTCACAATGTTTTTTTCCCTTCACAGAGCTGGGGTAGGCGTGTCCTGCGCGTGACGCATCCAGCACGCGGGCCGCCAGTTTGACACCCCTGGTCTAGATGGTGTAAGATGGTGGAACACAATATTCTGTTTCACATCACATTGCAGGACTACATCATTCCCCCCCCCCAAAAAAATTTCATGGAAAACAAGGATATGTAAGTTGGGAGCTAATCTAGACATGCCTTTCTCTCCAGATGCTTTTTTACAAATCCCTTCTGCCCAGCAAACCTTTTGTTTGTTTGTTTGTTTAGGTGGGACTTAACATCTAGAGCAATAGTCCCCAACCTTTCTGGGTTTACGGACCGGTGATTGCGGTGGTGCGTGGGGGAAGAGGGGATGGTTCTGCACATGCACTCACCACTTGCACGGCCCCGTTTTGAATAGGGTTAGGGTGGCCTGGAGATTGGAGACTCCTGATCTAGAGCAGGGGTCTCCAACCTTGGCAACTTTAAGCCTGGTCGACTTCAACTTCCAGAATTCCTCAGCCAGCAAAGCTGGCTGGGGAATTCTGGAAGTTGAAGTCCTCCAGGCTTAAACTTACCAAGGTTGGAGACCCCTGATCTAGAGGACATTAGATTCCCTTGCATATGTGGACCATTGTTTACGCCAAGAACCATTCAGAAATCAAGAGGCATGGTCTTGGGGAAGGCTGTTATCCAGTATGTAAACCAGATCAAAGACTAGCAATAAAAAAAAAGAAGAAGAAGGGAATGAGAAGCAGGGGGAAAGTTCTCCAGGTAGAAAGAGGCATCGTTGAAACAGGATTATGGAGATCATCTTATGAGAAATCTTCTGATTTATTACACTGCTTACCGTGTTGCTGTGTGTTTGTATCAAGATTGCAATGGTGACTTGACCAAGAAACAGGAGCAGTAGGAAGGCGAAGTACTATTGATGGAGAGAGAAAAGGCCAGCAAAATCAGTCAACATCACCATGGCATTCATTCATTCATTCATTCATTCATTCATTCTTAGCCATTCATTTCACATGAACATTTCTTCAAGATTCTTACAAACAAGCATGCTAAATTTATTTTTAATCTGCATTCTTGCCTATACTTGATAAATATTATTAAAATACAGACACATGCTATACCAGACCTCCCAGTAATCAATATTAAAAAAATCTACCGGTCATCATTAAAAACTGATAACCACTGCCATAAACATTGCAAAGACACCTGCAGCTAAATCACACAATACCAAATATATAACTACAAAGGGAAAATACGACAGAGCATAATTACCTTTCTGCATTTCCCACTACAAAAGCCTCTTGGGAAATTACATTATGCACTATACAGGTTCTCCTTTCTTTTTTCTGTTGTGTTATTAAAAAGTACACAACCAGATTTCTACCTGTGTCTTGAGGGATCACCTGAGCCATTAATTAACTAGAATGCTGTGCCATCATTTTATCAGTATAATATATCAGTGTTATATTAAAGATGAAATATCCACATATAGTATTCATGAATTCTCCCTGTAATTGAATGGCATATAAGTGTCATCACAATTATACCTATTCTCCAAATAAAGTATATCAGCCTTTTCAGTTGTTTTATACAATGATTTCAACAGAATAGAATTTTTGTAGCTCGGGGTTGAACGTAGGATCCTTGTTGCTCTCTGATCTTGGTGGTTTTCTTGCAGACCTTTCATTACCAAAGTAGGTAACATCATCAGTATTAGTCATTGATGAAGTTACTTAGTTTGGCAATGAAATATTTGTAAGAAAACAACCATGCTCAGAGAGCACCAAGGACCCCACAGTAATGATTCTTCGCAATCTTTCAATTGCATGGAATTCTTCACTTTTATGCTGCTACACTGTCTTAGTCTGTAGATCCAGTTTCCAGAGAAATCCTAGTTTCCAGACTTGTGCTTAAATCCAGAAGTTGGCAACCTTTTCCCAGCCTAAACTCTGTCCCACACGTCTGCATCACATGGTTAAAATATTCTTCTCAAATTGCCCACCCAATTTCTTAGAACTTAAGTGTTTCATCCCAAAACTTCAGAAGGTTTTTTGTCTTCCTGAAAAGATCACCAAAATCAAAACCTCTTCCATTTGGTGAAGTGTTTATAATGCTTTAAAAAAAAAAACTTTTAATTTAAGGGGAGCATCATTTGGGATACAGGAGCAACATGATGTTCCCACCTGATTGAACCCAATAAATGTTATTTCTCTTTCTCAGAGAGTACCAGAATCAAGGCCCACTGCTTCTACGCAGCTACTTACAAGTCCTAGCATACATTTTGCTTCCTTGAGAGAGCCCAAGCATCCAAGAAATCCCAAAAACATTGTTAGGATGCCCACACCAGAGAAAACATAGGACCATATCTTGAGAGCATAATATGAGGACCCTGTGAAGGAAGGAAAAAAACAATCAGAACAATCAAGAACTGAAATGGTACAAATGATAGAAAAGAAATCCGTAGTATTAATAAGCAGCCTCTATTCTTTTCTTATTCCTCAACTGACAGAAATGTTTGGAAGAACCAAGCCTGGTTCACTGGCCTATGTCCAAAGAAGTATAAGTCTTTTGATTGTCACTACAGGTGACTTACAACCATTCATTTAGTAACCGTTCAACATCAAAATGGCATTGAAAATATGATTTATAACTGATCCTTGCACTTACAACTGCTGTACTTTTGCCACGGTCATGTGATTGTAATTCAGGTGCTGGGCAACTGGCATGTATTTACAACTGTTGCACCATCCTGCCACTTATGACAAGCAAAGTCAATGGAGAAGCTGGCAGGGACGGTCATAAATGGAGATCACACATCTCACTTAACAAACATGATAGTTAATGGAAAAAGACTTGGAAAAATTTGTTGGAACTTTGATGTTATATATGTTGACGACAGCAAGATTACTTTAGGCACAGAAATGGAAGGGCGCTTTGATCCCCACAATGGATGAATGGCTGCAAAAATCGATGGGAGTTAACAGAAATGGCTAAATTGACTGCTTTCATTAAAGAAAAAAACACAATTACTTTTGTTTCTAGTTGGAAACCGCTTCTGGACTTTGTGCTTGAGGTGGGGAAAAAAATGAAAATTTGATTTTGGGTTTTACCAATTAGATAGATTTGTTGTTATAGAAATGGTTGGCGTATACTATTACCATATGTAAAAGTAAAAAGTTGAGGTTTGATGCTATTAACTTATTTTACTGCACCAAAGGGAGTTAGAAGTCAACACCTTTTCTTTGTTCTTCCCCCTTTCCCTACACTTTTCCCTTTCCTTCTCCCTCCCCTATTTTCCAAATATTTTCCTTTGTATTTATGTATTTTGTATTATAAACTAATAAAAAAACCCAAGGATGGTAGCTTAACGATGATGGCAAAAAAGGTCATAAAGGTGTGGTCACATGACTGCACCACTTAACAATGAAGTTTTCCAGTCCCAATTATGATCCTATGTTCTCTACAGTATTTAGAAAAGGAAGCCCCTCTCTGAGGGAGCTGGACAGTTAAGAAATATAAAAATATAAATAAGTAAATAAAGATGAAGGAATTGACAATGCAATGTTATTTGGGAAGCAAAGGGTGTGGCCCAGGGGTGGGTTTCTCTTACCTTCCCTACCGGTTTGGAAGTGCGTTACATCCGGGTACTGACCCTCTGCGCATGCGCAGAAGCCTTTGCGCATGCGCAGAGGGTTTGTTGCCAGCCGCTTTCAAGCAGCGGCAACCGGGGAACCGGTTCGGGGGCGTGGCAAGCCGGCCATCACTACCAGTTCGGCGAACGGGGCCAAATTTCGGCCACCAGCTCGTGCAAACCGGTCCGAACCGGTAGCAACCCACCACTGGTGTGGCCTTTATGAAGGCCTGTTTCCAGCTCCCCCTTAGTCCAAGGCTCTCGTAGAGTCTGGAGGGTGGGGTACAGTACTAAGTGGAAGAACAGATTTGCTGGGTGATACATTGTGTAAAACCATGTTTTATTTTGTTTAATTTTGGTTTAGCCCGATGCATGAGTGTAGCCACAATAGTTTGTAAATCATGTTTACATAGTTTCTATTATGTGAAAACTATGCTGTTGTGGTTTGTATAATTTTTAAAAATGGAAAGATGTCCTAAGAGCAAAAAAGTTTAGAAACACTGGTTTAGCACAAGGTTCAAATTCAATTATGTAAAGTCGGAATGAGCCTCTGCAACTTACCAAGTGTAGAAGCAAAATTATTTTGATCAAAAAGTATCCATAAGCCAAAGCTGAAGACCAGACTTCCAAGAATCTGAAGAAAGGGAAAAGAGATTTTTGATTTGATTTTTTTTAAAACGTACAGGGATGCGGTGGCTCAGTGGCTAAGACGCTGAGCTTGTCGATCGAAAGGTCAGCAGTTCAGCGATTCAAATCCCTAGTGCTGTGTAATGGGGTGAGCTCCCGTTACTTGTCCCAGCTTCTGCCAACCTAGCAGTTCGAAAGCACACGAAAAATAGGGACCACCTTTGGTGGGAAGGTAACAGCGTCCCGTGCTTTAGTCATGCCGGCCACATGACCACGGAGACGTCTTCGGACAGCGCTGGCTCTTCGGCTTAGAAACGGAGATGAGCACCGCCCCCTAGAGCCGGGAACGACTAGCACGCATGTGGGAGGGGAACCTTTACCTTTACCTATGTACAGTAGCCATTCTTTCCCCTTTTCCCACCCTGCATAAACACAGCTTCATGAACTAGCTGCAAATAATAATTCTCTAGCTGGCTATCCAACTGGCCCCCAGCCATGTACTCACAAAAAAGAAAAGGTTGAAGAGAAAGAGGAAGTATTTTGTAACACTGAGACATCCTTTGTGAGACATTATCTTCTTCCTGTTGGAAGGAAAAAAACATTGTTTTTTATTATACTTCTGCCATTCCCCTTCCAGGCCCCATCTACATCAATATAAGTGATATCCAGACCATCTCCTGAGAGACTTTATTACAAAAAAGGAAAGACTCTAAAAATGGAAGCCTAGTCCTGTACAGATAGTCCTTGACTTACGACCACAATTGAGCCCAAAATTTATGCTGCTAGGTGAAACAGTTGTTAAATGAATTTTGCCCTATTTTACAATCTTTCTTGTCACAGTTAAGTAAATCACTGCAATTTGTTAAGTGAATCTGGCTACCCCATTGTGTTTGCTTGTCAGTAGGTCACAAGAGGTGATAGATAACCTCAGGACACTGTAACCGTCATAAATAGGAGTCAGTTGCCAAACAGCTGAATTTTGATCACATGACCATCAATGTTCCCTCTGACATTGGAAATCGCTGCGCGGCAGTTAGAAACTGCCGCGCGGCGATTCCCTGTCACGTGCGCAGCCGCACAGCCTAGAGGGAACATTGATGACCATGAGGATGCTGCAAGAGTCATAAGTGTGAAAAACAGTCATAAGTCACTGTTTTCAGTACCACTGTAACTTTGAACGGTGACTAAATGAACTGTTATAAGTAGAGGTATTGTAACCTCATAATTCGCAGGGTGAGGTCACAGCAGTGGCCCCACTTGGTTCCAGAAAACTAGAAAATCTTCCAAGATTCCAGAAATTATTTTAAAAAGGTAAGAAAACATTATTCACTGACAAGGGAGACACAGTTTGTTGATAATAACAATGACAGTTGCCAGCTGTTTCCAAAGGATTAACAGGCCCCACCCTTAAGTTAAATTTTGAAGTTTTTTTAAGGAAACATTGCAGCTGTATCTCTGAATACAGCTTAAGGTGCAGCAATAACAGAACATGGCTGTACATGAATCTTTTTGAAATTTGGCAACTTTAAGCTGCCTGGACTTTTAACTCCCAAAATTCCCCAACCAGGCAACATCTTAAAATTGCCAGATTTAAGAAATACTGAGGTATATCAAGTTGCTACTGAACAGCATATGTTGTTTTTCCTTCTTCCGATCACCCCAGTATAGGAGTGCTAGATGGGTCGGGAGCATCCACAGAGTTGGTCAATACCAGCCAAGAGGGTAACATCAACTGATCTAAACCCACCCCTTTTTTATATACTGTATTTTTCGGAGTATAAGACGCACCGGAGTATAAGACGCACCTTAGTTTTTGGGGAGGAAAATAAGAAAAAAGCTGATTGGCGGGTGGATCCTGCTCCGGAATACCCCCAATCAGCTGTTCTCAGAGGTGAATTTTAGCAACAGGTTGGTTGGTTGTGAGCTCTGCGCCTTGCTTTTTTTTCTGCCTCTGAAACCTCCGTTTGAGAGGGTTTTTTCTGAAGCTCCTTTTCAGAGGCTTTTTTCCTGAAGCTCCGTTTGAGAGGGTTTTTTCAGCCTCTGAAACCTCCCTTTGAGAGGCTGGGTGGGGCTACATTCGGAGTATAAGACGCACCCAGATTTTCACCCTCTTTTTTTGGGGGGAAAGGTGCGTCTTATACTCCGAAAAATACGGTATATTGTGCACGTGATAGATATAAAAAAGAGGAAAGGCTATTACTTTTTGACACAAAAACATACACATCCTGAGGATGCCCCTGAAAATTCATCAGAACTGAAACATGAGGCATTGCTCAACATCTGAATAAAGTCATTTCACAGATATTAAATTATATTTAGAGACATGTCAGAGCATTCCTCAACCAGATATCTTCCAGGCTTGTTGAATTTCAACTCTCATAATTTTCCATTTTACAGGGAGTCCTCGACTTATGGCCACAATTGAGCGTAAAATGTCTGTTGCTAAGTGAGAAATTTGTTAAGTGAGTTTTGCCCCATTTTATGACATTTCTTGTCACAGTTGTTAACTGAATCACTGCAGATGTTAAATTAGGTTAAGTGAATCTGGCTTCCCCATTGATTTTGCTTGTCAAAAGGGTTGCAAAAGGGGATCATGTGACCCTGGAACACTGCAACCATCATAAATATGAACCAATTGCCAAGCATCTGAATTTTGATCACATGACCATGTGCAGCAGTCATAAGTGTGAAAAATGGTCACGTCACGTTTTTCAGTGCCGTTGTAACTTTGAATGGTCACTAAAGGAACTGTTGTAAGTCGAGGACTACTTGTATTAATTTATTAATAAAGTTTAATCCACTTTTTTTCAAGGCTGAAGATTTTACTTCCTTCTCCAGTTTTTCCCTTCTGACATTTTAGTATGGTATCCAAGTGATGAAAGCTAGCTTAGAAATGTTCTTGTAACTATACTGTACAGATCTTCCCGTGTTCACCAACAGGATCAAACTCTTAATATGTTTGCACATGAATGTGCATAAGCATAAGGAGGGAAAAATATCAGAAGCTTGCAGAACTCCACGGTCTATTGAAATACCAAACCAAAAAGGAAACTAAGCATATTTTATTTTTAAAAAAATTGGGAAGAATAAATACAAACCAAACCAATGAGAACTGAGCATATTGAGAGTCCACAATATGGGGGGGGGGGGAAATGGGGAGGTAGGAAAAACTGGATGGGAGTTGCTGAAGTAACATCAGGAGAATGCTATTACTCTCATGCCCAGAATTTAAGCTTTAGAAAACAGGTAGATATAAAAACCACATGTAGACAAGATATGGTACCTTAGAAAACTAAGGGAACTTTCATCGTAATTTCCTCATAGATTATATTTCCCTACTACTGAAAAAGTTTCATAAGACATTTCAGAACGAAGCAGAAGAGGAAGCGGTATGTTTCAGAGTTAGTGTGTCACAGATTCTCCGAAAGATAGACTCACTTCCTGGGTACTGATGTAAGTGATTCTACCCCCCTCCTTCACACAAACTGATGAGGTGCCATTTTAGCTTCCTTGCTGATACACATCTGTCGGATGAGCTAGGTAACAGACTTCATACATTTATTCTCATGCAAGTTGGGCATTTCACAGACTATCCCCATTTTAAGACATCCAATTACACTATTAAATTGTTATTTCCCTTTTTCCCACACATTTCTCCCACAAGATATGGAATAGATGCATAGTATTGTTCTGCTGCAAATCCCTGCTTATTTCTTTGCATGTGTTCACCACAATTATTTCTGAACAGTATTTATACCCTTCATTTTCTAATGTAAAATTGAAGACAACCCATACTTAGATTCACGGATCTGTCTCTTTGAAAACATGAGGTGTCTTTTGCCCCACTCGTTCACACCCTAATTCACATAAAATATTTCAGACGATGCTATTCATTTTGCACTATTCATTTTGCACGTGGTGTCTCTGCAGTTGGTGCCATTTACATAACTCCACATAATTACATTAAGTAGCAGATTGTGTGTGCAAGCTTGCTGTCCTACATACATGTTTAGAAGCAGCATTTGGACTTTCACACACTAGTTTTCACTTTCTTGCAAGCCACCTTACTCGGTACTATTCAAGGACATTTTTCTCTGGGCTGTCCAAATGCACAAGTAGCTAACATAGCTAAGATGCCTTTTTCCAATTTTGTGTGGTCTCATATTCTCAATCAGTGGAGCATTTTCTTTCCTGTTCGCATCTTACTCACTCTAGAAACAATTCACACAACCACCTTTGAACCACTCAACAACGGCATTCATCTGCCCACCACTCACCTCCAGCTTCATGTAACCCCCTACAAAAACTTCCCCTCCATGATGCCCAAACATAATAGACTGTAGTCGAACCAACTGAAAGGTCTCAGGCTGGGAAGGGCAGATTTATTTTATTTAGCTAGCATTAAACCACCATGAATCTATATCCTGGTCTCAAAGATCTCACTAACTCTCCAGTCCTTAAGCTCAACACCCCAAGGCTCCTCTTTCAGCCCTGGCCTACTAAACTCCTCACACACACATATACATTGCACATCCATCCAAACTCAGACCATAAATATGCATTCCTCATAAGGTGATTCACTCCTTTGTAATCAATAGAAACATAGGGGGGGTGGGAATCAACACTTCCTATACCAGATCTCCAATAATCCTCCCCCCATGCCCTTCTCACCTAACCTAGATCATAACAGCTTTCTCCTTCCCTACAACACTCTCGCTCATTTGAACTTACCTTATCAACCAAACAGGCTTCGCCTCCCGCTTCTGCTACTACTTGCACTATCACAGTTCAAATCCTCTTTTTTTTTTCTTTTTGTCTTCTGATGAGCTAGTTCCAAACTTCATCCATCCCTGCCTCCCTCCCCCCAGGGCGCCCCCTCCTTCGTTGGCTTCTCTCGTTTTTCATTGGTTGCGAGTAAAAGCAGGTAGGCGTGGCTCAAACATGAATAATTAATAGACTCCAAAGTTCCATCCGCGGCTTTGTAGTTTCTAGACGGCTTTCTCCGCCCCCGGATTTTTTCCCCCTGGGTAAATTGTTAAGGGTTTTCCATTCATTAGGGAAACAAAGTTGTTGAATTGGGGGGCTGGGATGGTTTCATGACGTTGATCATGAATCCTGCGCCTTCCACACCTGTGTTTAAAAAACTCCAAAAGAATATAATACTGTACAGGCCCAGCTCCTAATGAGTTGTATGCTTTTAGTAAAGCAATAGAAATGAGATACTCGAGGGGGAATACCAATGAATTCTGTAGAATTTTCTCTCTGAGTGAAACTGATGTAAATATATGCCTCATTGAGAACATTCATCTTGACTACACTTCTCCATGGAAACTGCCAGTTTTGTCAACTTGTTGGTTAAATCACAGCAAACTTGTGTTTTCCACAGTAATTTGATTAGATGACCTTATGCAGTGTAATCTATATTATAACTTGTATTGGACCCAGATAAAGCCATCCAAAAGAACTGCCAAATTTCACGTTTTCTCTGTAACTTGTACTAAGGTTTTGTTTAGCAGGAATCAGAATTTTGCCAGCAGGTTTGATAATACAGTACAGTCCTCGGGTTACGACCACAACTGAGCCCCAAATTTATGTTGCTAAGCGAGACATTCGTTAAGTGAGTTTTGCCCCATTTTATGACCTTTCTTGCCAGAGTTGTTAAGTGAATCACTGCAGTTGTTAAGTGAGTAACACGGTTCTTAAGTGAATCTGGCTTCCCCATTGACTTGGCTTGTGAGAAGGTCGCAAAAGGGACTCACATGTCCCTGGGACGCTGAAACTGTCATAAATATGAGTCAGTTTCCAATTGTGATTTGGTCACCATGGGGACCCTGCAATGGTCATAAGTGTGAAAAACGGTCATAAGTCACTTTTTTCACTCACGTAACTTTGAATCAGTGGTGGGTTGCTCCCGGTTCGGCCCAGTTCTGCGAACAAGTAGCGGCGGCAGCGGGAAGCTCCGCCCACCCGCCTGGGACGCTTCTGTGCATGCGCAGAAGCGGCACACGCACGCGAGTGTGCGCGAACCGGTAGCAACGGGTTTTAGAACCCACTACTGCTTTGAATGGTTACTAACTGAACTGTTGTAAGTTGAGGACTGCCTGTTCTTAGTTTCAGAGATGTGAGGCCTGGGGTTGGTGGTGATTGTTGTTGTTGTTTGGCCTTTAGGTATAAAAAGTAATTTGGGATTAATTGCACTGTTTCTCATGCTGGCTAGGGAATTCTGGGAATTAAAGTCCACAGATTTTAAAAATGGCTGAGGATGAGAAACAACAAATTACAGGCAGTCCCTGACTTACAATAATTCATTTAGTGACCATTCAAAATTATAATGGAACTGAAAAAAAGACCGTTTTTCACACTTACAATCGTTGCAGCATCCCCACAATTAGTCACACAATCAAAATTTGGATGCTTAGTAACTGACTCATATATGATGGTTGCAGTGACCCCAAGTCATGTGATCCCCTGTTGCGACCCTCTGACAAGCAAAGTCAATGAGGAAGCCAGATTCACTTAACAACCGTGTTACTAACATAAAAATTGCAGTGATTCACTTAACAACTGGGCAAGTAAGGTCGTAAAATAGGGCAAAAGTCACTTATCAAGTGTCTCATTTAGCAACAGAAATTTTGGGCTGAATTGTGGTCGTAAGTCGAGGACTACCTGTATATTATCTAGCATTGTCTGTTTTCTCTAAAATACAATCCCTCATTGCAGATCGACTTCAAACTTACTTGCTTCTTTCATATTTACCTCTCCCTGTAACATCTTACATGGAAGCATAACTTGCATAATACACAAATACTGGCAGAAAACACTACAATCAATATAGAATTCACTTTCTTCCATCTTGTTTCTCCTTGCTTATGGAGGTCCTCAAGGTACTAAATTCCAAATAAGTAAACCCTATTTTAGTTTGATATGTTGCCTGAATGCAGTTATTTTTCCACCTCCCTGGGACAAATTTCAAATCATAAAAGTTCACCAGGCAGGAAGGATGATGTTCTGAAAACAGTAAAACCACGTATCACGTGTGAAGGAAATGGTCTACAAAACATATAGAGGCAAGAATGCTTACTGTCTGGGTTTGTGCAATGCTCTCTGTTAAAATGGGATGGGGGTTTTGTGACAATTTTACATATGCAGCTGTGCACCCATTATATAATTAAGCTTCTGTGCTGTAGAAACCGGGGAAACTGAATTAATTTAGTAAATATATACAGTCTCTTTCATGTTCAATTCCTGGCTAATTTAGTAGAATGCTAGGTAGTTCTCTTGGCCAAGCCAAAGGTCATTTGCCATCTTCTTTCAAGTTGATTTTCTGACTTTTCAGCCAAGCCTACAACTCTGGGATTTAATTTAATTTATTTATTTAAAAACAGAAAACTGAGGGATGAAAAAGACCCAGTGATCCATTGAGACTGCCCTTTAAGTTTTTGTTTGTTTTTGTTTTCTTTTTAATGTGTTTATTTTTAATGATTAAATTTGCATTTATTGGTTTATTATTTTTAATTACTTTTTTGTGTGTGTATTTTTAATTTTTGTCAGATGATAGACATGTGTTTATCCCAAGTATGTTTAATCCCAAACAGGTTTTATTTATTTATTTATTTGTATCCCACTACTTTTTTTTTTTACAAATAACTCAAACCGGCAAACATATTTAACACACCTTCATACTATTTCCCCACAAGAACAACCATTTTTTCTTCTGGTTTTACATGCAAGAACAAATCTGCATCTGATCTTGAGTAGCATTAGGATAATCAAAGATAATTAAGTACTGGGCTAACGGACATCTATGGTTAAATCATATTTTACGTTGTATAAGTAAACTATGACGAATTCATATTGTGAAGACACAGTCAGTAGTTTATGGCTCTACTAAGCAAGCAATGATCCATTTGCGTGTATTCAAAATTATTTAACTTATATCTATAATATATAATATAGATTACAATATATATAATATAACAATATATAATAATTTATAGTATAACTTTGTACCCTCAGAGAAACTGGAGAGGAGGTATGAAAACTAGATCTTGTTCTGTTTTTCATCTAATTTGACACTAAGGGCAGGGTGGTTAAAAATGAATACAAGCATAGGTTTTTAAGATCACAGACACTGAACTAAATAGAATTAAGTGTCTAATTGTAATTATAGGTGTTAAGGAATTGTGCAGAGTAACCTCTGCTTCTGAAGGCTTGCACAGTGAACCGTAATGTTGCAGTAGATATGAGTAATGATTCAGTCAATACACAGATACGTTAAAGTGTATAAAAGTAGTTTACTTAAAGAAATAGCACAGTCCAAATAACAGTCCGAATCATACACGTTCAATCAGTCAGTATTCAGAAGTACAGTAGTCTTCTTACCAGTCTTTCTTTGTCTTTATCAGCAAACAAAGATTCTATCCTATCACAGATAGTTAGCTACACACAGAGCTTACAGACACGAAGTCACTCAGCAATGAATCAGCAAAAGAGAGAGAACTAACCATGTTCTCTAGCGCCCGCTTATGGCCGTTACTGCCAGTCAGAATGCACCAATGCATTTAAAGCCATATTACATATATACATTAAACAGTGATTTGTGGGTTGTTTATATTAACCAACCCAACCGTTTGGACAGAGTCCTAACAGGTAATACACTCC
>QLTV01001468.1:405152-467339 GCA_003457575.1 Thermophis baileyi
GACTAGCACAGTCCAAATCCCAGTCCGAATCATACACGTCCTATCAGTCAGAGTTCAGAAGTACAGTAGTCTTCTTACCAGTCTTTCTTTGTCTTTATCAGCAAACAAAGATTCTATCCTATCACAGATAGTTAGCTACACACAGAGCTTACAGACACGAAGTCACTCAGCAATGAATCAGCAAAAGAGAGAGAGGACTAACCATGTTCTCTAGCTCCCTCTTATGTTCTATCAGTCAGTATTCAGAAGTACAGCAGTCTTCTTACCAGCCTTTCTTTGTCTTTATCAGCAAACAAAGATTCTATCCTATCACAGATAGTTAGCTACACACAGAGCTTACAGACACGAAGTCACTCAGCAATGAATCAGCAAAAGAGAGAGAGGACTAACCATGTTCTCTAGCTCCCTCTTATGGCCGTTACTGCCAGTCAGAATGCACCAATGCATTTAAAGCAATATTACATATAGACATATAAACAGTGATTTGTGGCTTGTTTATATTAACCAACCCAACCGTTTGGACAGAGTCCTAACAATAGGTAATCCTTGATTCATGACCACAATTGAGCCCAACATTCCTGTTGCTAAGCAAGACAGTTATTAAGTGAGTTGTGCCCCATTTTACGACCTTTCTTAAGTAAATTAAGTTAAGTGAATCACCGCAATGGTTACGTTAGTAACATGGTTGTTAAGTGAATCTGGCTTCTCCATTGATTTTGCTTGTCAGAAGGTCACCAAAGGAATTCTGGGATACCGCAATCATCATAAATACATGCGAGTTGCCCAGTGTCCAAACTTTGATCACATGACCATTGGAATGCTGCAATGGTCATCTAAGTGTGAAAAACAGTCATACGTCACTTTTTTCAGTGCCATTATAACTTAGAATGGTCATTAAATGAATGGTTGTAACTTCAGGACTACCTGTACTATGTTTGATTGCTTCTCTCTTGGCTGACAGAAGCATAATTTGCTACATACAGAATAAAGTAACAGGCAAAATGAGTGAGTGTAGTCACTGGATTCGGAATGGCAAGACCTGGGTTTTCAGTCCACCCTCAATCATTGGGGTGATTTTGGACTCAACATGGCCTACTCATAGGGCTGGGTGCAGAATAGAGACCATATGTTGTACATAAAGTTGTCCCCTCAAATTGTTCCCCATGCTAAAAAGGGATTTTAAAAACTGCAGTTTTTTCACATTTCCACATTGTAGGGTCACAAATTCATGCCTGTTCTGACCTCTAAGCAAGACAGAAAGAGGAAGTACAGCTCCCCACCTCAGCAAAAGATTGCTTAATCCTGTCCTGAATCATAAGGGGATTTGTTTGGTTTACAATGCACTGTAACATTTACAACCTAAACATAAAATGTTTTACTGATTTTACTGTATTTATTGGTGCACTCTGAATTTGGTGGGTTTATTGCAGACGTTTCATCACCAAACTAGGTAACATAATCAGTGCATCAGTGATTTTATTGTAATTTTTTTGGTTTGATTGTTGTGAGCTGCCCAGAATTGTTAAGAATCAGGTGGCATACAAGTTTAATATTTTTTATTTGATTTATTAGTGGAAAATGGATGCTAACTATTATCTTACAAATTAGAAAAGTTCTTTTTTATCTTTGATTCTTAGGTGCAACAGCTCAGGAACTGGGCCACCCACTTTTTAATCATGGTTTTCACTTAGCTACAATTGGCTATATTAATTATTTTGCTATGATATACTACATACTTTATATAATTTTTTAATCATCAGGTTTTTGCAACACATTAACCTAAATATTGTGTCAGGTACAAGAAATCAGGAACCAGGGTTGTTCAAATGAGTACAGGTTTAATCTGAACTACTAACAGTCAAAGCAAATTGCCAGTAGATAAGAGTCAATGGAATCAAGGAAGGCTGGACATAAATCTCTTGTGGGATTGAAGGGTCTCCAAACTAATGATGCATTTGACCCCTCCCTGTGGCTTAGCCTGGTCAAAAGAGCTGAGGTGGCGCAGTGGTTAGAGTGCAGCACTGCAGGCTACTTCAGCTGACTGCTAGCTGCAGTTTGGCGGTTCAAATCTCACCGGCTCAAGGTTGACTCAGCCTTCCATCCTTCCGAGGTGGGTCAAATGAGGACCCAGATTGTTGGGGGGCAATATGCTGACTCTGTGAACCGCTTAGAGAGGGCTGTAAAGCACTGTAAAGCGGTATATAAGTCTAAGTGCTATTGCTATTGCTATTTCCTATATATTGTTAACTACGGCTCAGTTGGGTTGTGCGTACCTAGCTAACTTAGTTAATTTTATAAATGTGGTTCTATTACCAAGAAATTTGCCTTGTAAACCTAATTCTCCTTATAAGGAGATTTGGGAGAAAAATTATTTTCTTTCAGGCTTCCTAATGTTATAGTAACAAAATATATGAATAAAATAATTTTCCTTAATACAGTACCATGATACATACAATGACAGTTGTATTCCATTGATAGAGTTTCATACTAGGAAGTGCTGATTTTTCACTTCACTACTTTCAAAATAGTATATTTCTTTTCCTCTTTTTTTCTTTGTTTCCCCTTTCTCATTTTCTTTAATCTATGTTTAAAAAAAAACCTCCAAGAAAGCAGATGCCTATAGTTGAATGAATTACCGTACGTGATTGTGCAGAGGCCATTAATTACAGTGGTAGCTTAGTACTCAACTGCTTTGAAATGCATCAAATTTGGTACTCAACACATTTTCATGTGAAAATTTTGTCCTGGTTCTCATCCTTTGTTTGGTACTCAATGCAGAAGCTAGAACTTCTTGGTGTTGACTATCTTGTGACTCACTACATTATTCTTTATGGGAAAATTTAGTTTGGTACTCACCATTTTTTGTACTCATCTTGCCTCCTGGAACCAATTAATGACGAGTATCAAGATATCACTGCATAACCCTGAAAAAATATTGAGACTTTACCTACTGAAACCAACCAAATATGTACAGAATTTCACACTATTTATAGCTGATAATAGTCATTGAAAAAGAGCTGATTTAGGCTGCAATAATAGATACTGCCACTAGGTGGTAGCAAAAAGTTATCTTTATCTCACTGCTACCCTCTAGTGTTTGTCAAGTTGTTTGCAGCCCAGATCTGGTAGCCTTTCATATTCCCTAATCTGAAGGACTCGAAATAGGAGAAGATCGTTGCCGGTTCTTAGGTGGAATCACATTTACCCAGAATGAATATAAGGAGAGCGGTATAAAGAATGCTTTTTATCTGATTCACATGTCTTGCTAAGCCATCGCTAATGAACCAGGTACAGATAGTCCTCAACTTACAACAATTAACTTAGTGACTGCTCAAAGTTACAACGGCACTGAAGAAAGTAACTTTTGACGATTTTTCACACTTACAACCATTGCAGCATCCCCGTGGTCGCACAATCAAAATTCAGATGCTTGGCAACTGATTCATATTTATGACAGTTGAAATGTCCTGGGGTCATTTGATCACCTTTTGTGACCTTCTGACAAGCAAAGTCAATGGGGAAGCCAGATTCACTTAACTGTGTTATTATTTGAACAATTGCAGTGATTCACTTAACAAGTATGGCAAGAAAAGTCATAAAATGCAACAAAACTCACTTAACTGTCTCACTTAGCAACAGAAATGTTGGGCTCAATTGTGGTCATAAGTGGAGGACCACCTGTACACCCTACTCTAAACTACTAGTAAGCGAGCAAGCAACATCCACCACGTTATAACGCCTTGGTAAGACCACACTTGGAATACTGCATCCAGTTTTGGTTGCCACAATGTAAAAAAGATGTTAAGACTAGAAGAGCAACAAAGATGATTAGGGGACTGGAGGCTAAAACATATAAAGAACGGTTGCTGGAACTGGGTATGTCTAGTTTAATGAAAAGAAGGACTAGGGGTGACGTGATAGTAGTGTTCCAATGTCTCAAGGGTTGCCACAAAGAAGTCAAGCTATTCTCCAAAGCACCTGAGGGTAGGACAAGAAGCAATGGATGGAAACTAATCAAGGAGAGAAGCAACCTGGAACTAAGGAGAACTTTCCTGACAGAACAAATAATCAGTAGAATGAATTGCCTCCAAAAGTTGTGAATGCTACAACACTAGAGGTTTTTAAGAAGAAATTGGACAATCGTTTATCTGAAATGGTATTAGGATTTCCTGTCTGAGCAGGAGGTTGGACTAGAAGTCCTCCAAGGTCCCTTCAAACTCTGTTACTGTATTCTTGTAGTGGCAGGAGCTCTTTCTACATTCTGCCCCTTAGCAAACTTCAAATGTAGGACCCGGATCGCCTCCCCCTCCGCCTTTAAAAAACAGGAGCAACATTGATATGACTGGAAAGGACGCGCCTCCCCACAGCGCGAGGCGGGAGCGGGGATTGGGCCTGGTTCCGCCTCGCCCCTTCCCGCCCTAAGGGTTGGCTGATGCAACGTGGCCACGCTTGCAAATAGCCCGAGAGCCTGGATTTGGGCTCCTCGTGCCGCGGTGAAGCCGATACGTCGGGATTCACAGGAACGGGTAAGGAGGGCAGAACCGGGGCAAGGTGGGCAGAAGGCTGTGAACGAGGGAGAAGAAACGCCGGGAGAACAAGTTTCCTTGCCTGCGGATCACATCGCTGGGGCGGCTGCAGGATTAGAAAGCGAAGGTTTGCAAAGATAAAGCTCCTTTCCCCTTTCCATCCCATTTGTGCACAGTATCTCTATTGCCGATTGCTTCCCCTGTTGGAGTTCGGTCTGCTACCTGTCCAAAATTGCTGATGAGAGCCATAAATAGAATAAAACGAATAACGACCTTTGGGTGCCGAGGCAAAGGAGCTCTGAATAGCTCCCAATTTAGGAAAAGGAGGGGAAGGGCTCTTACGGCGTAAAATGTGAGGCAGGAAAGGGATTGCAATATGAATTTATTAAATGGTGTGTACTGCATAGGCTTTTTATGAGATTTAGAGTTAAATCATGTTTTATTTATCCAGTTTCAATTCTAGCTTTCTGCCCCTGGAACACCTTAACACAGGTATCGAAATTCACCTGTAGAATTCTTGATATAATAATTAAAGCCACAGCATCCATCTGATTTGGTGCAGAGGTGACCCAGGATGTTATGCTTTCTGAAGTTTCCTTGCCTGTGAATCACATTTCTGAAGGAATACTTTAGAAAGGAATAGCCTTTGCCGTACCTGTTTAACACTTGCAGGTTTATTACAACATTGTTTGGAATTTTGGTGGCTGCAAAATTTGCCAGTCAATAAGATGCAAATGTTTTCCCCCTTCTGAACACATACAGAATAAGATATTGATCTGTTAAATAGTCTTGCCTAAGGTAAAGCGAAGGGTTGGCCTTAGGTAGCAGATGGTGAAGATATGGTAGGGAAGTGCTCCAGGTTCGCAAACACCCGTATTCTTCCACGTAGGACCACAATTCAGCCAAAAACATTTGTTCCTAAGCAAGACAGTTAAATGAGTTTTGCGCCATTTTATGACCTTTCTTTCACAGTTGTTGAGTGAATCACTGCTGTTAAGTTAGTAACACAGTTGTTAAGTAAATCTGGCTTCCCTGTTGACATTGCTTGTCAGAAGGTCACAAAAGATGATCACATGTCCCAGGGACACTGCAACCATCATAAATTTGAACCACTTGCTAAGTATCCAAAGTTTGATCACACAACAGTTGTAAGTGTGAAAAACAGTCCATAAGACACATTTTCAGTGCTGTTGTAACTTTGGTCACTAAATGAATGGTTGTAAGCTGAGGACTACCTGTATGCATGTGAAGTTGAGGTATGGTTCTCTCACCAGGACTGAAATGTGTGTTATTGCTGGTAATAAAGGTAGTATACTGTACATAGTGCATCCAGGATCAAGAAGAAATGCTTTGTCTAAAATGAGTTCTACCACAGTTCATCCATGGGATAAAAAAAAGCTTTGGGTTTGGTTTTTTTTTTTTTTTTTTTTTTTTTTTTTTTGCAGTTATGGCAAACCTTAACTTCAAAATGTTGGAGGGAGATGGTTTTTTTTTTTTTTTGTTTTTTTTTTTTGAAATGCTATTTTTTTAGTGGCCACTTTTAATGCTTGGTCATCACTGAAATAGAATCTTAGTTATCCTTCTCAAATAACAACTCATAAAAACACACTGAGCATCCTCCACATCTACACCCTTAGCACTGGAATTGTGCCTTGATATAGGAATTCTCAAATTATGTGTCAGAAACTTTTAAAGGCTTGTAAAAACATTGGTGGTGGTGGGGAGCAGTTTTTTTATTTTAAAAACCAATTAGGCTTGTGCAGACAAAATGAAAACATTATCAAAACCTGCTCTAGATTTTGCTCCTGACCCTGCAAGTTCTCAGTTGGCAAAATGTCTGTGGAGATTCTCAGTCATCCAGGTCAGAGTTGTCTCAAAGGTGTTTTTTTTTTTTTCTTCAAAGGGCAACTGGACTGTTTTTTCCTTGAGGAAGAAGAAAACATTTCGCTTCTCATCCAAGAAGTTTCATTATTAGTTTAGGAAGAAGAAGAAGAACTGATTAACTTCATCAGGACTGATAAAGCTTCTTGGATGTGAAGCGAAATGTTTTCTTCCTCCTCAAGGAAAAAACAGTCCAGTTGCCCTTTGAAGAAGAAAAAAGAACACCTTTGAGGTTCTCAATTGGCAATTGTACTGTGAAGGTTCAGAACTCTGATATATAGATTAAAAAGTATTAAAATTATGATGTATATTTCTTGGCTGTAACTTCAGAGAAATCATTAATTTTGTTCACAAAGATGAACCCATGGTTTGAAAACGCCTGTCTTCACGTATCTAAATATTTTAAATAAAACATGATACAAAAAAAGATGTTGAGACTCTGGAAAGAGTACAGAAAAGAGCAACAAAGATTATTGTGGGACTGGAGATTAACACATACAATGAACAGTTGCAGGAACTGAGTATGTTTAGTCTAACAAAGAGAAGGACTAGGGATAACATGATAGCAGTCCTCCAATATTTGAGAGACTGTCACAAAGAAGAGGGGGGCAATCTATTCTCCAAAGTATTCTCCAAAGCACCTGAGGGCAGGACAAGAAGTATTGGGTGGAAACTTATCAAGGAGAGAGCCAGTCTAGAATTAAGGAGAAATTTCCTGACAGAACAATCAGTGGAGCAACTGGCTTTCAGAAGTTGTAGGTGCTCCTTTAAAGCTTTTAAGAAGAGATTGGATAGACATTTCTCAGGAATGGTATACGCCCATTAGGGTCTCCTGTTTGGACTAGAAGACCTCCATGGTTCCTTCTGATTCTGTTATTTTGTATTCTATACATTAATATGTGGTCCTGTACACATACCCTATACATTATTATAACACCTATATGTAGCAGTGGAGCTATATTTGGAATTGGGTGCAAACAGTGGTGTTTATCGGAGTCTGTCAGCCCTTATAAAGGCAATAGCTATGCCATGTTTACCACCTTGCAGTTTTCAATCATATGTCACAGATGCCCATAGGTTGAGGGATATGCTGAACCAAACATACGGAATTGGAAAAATTATCAATAGGTCATGCTAGAACAGTGGTTCTCAACCTTTCTAATGCTGCGACCCCCACCCCGCCGCCGCGACCCCCTTCCCGCCCCCGATGAGGTGACAAAGGGGGCGTGGCACCAGGGGTGAAATGCTCCCAGTTCGGCCGTGCCTGCGGGTCGCCGGACAGCTGGTAGCCACGGAAACTGGAGACTTCGCCCACCCGCCCGGAAGCCGCCATTTGAGTTCTTTTACCCTCTGCGCATGCGCAAAGCGTTCTGCGCATGTGCAGAGGGTAAAAGAACCCAAATGGCGGCGTCTGGGTGGGTGGGCGAAGTCTCCCGCTCTCTCTCTGTTTCCCGGAGTTTTTCCAAAATTCATGTTCATTTCATCAATGACACTAACCATCTCATTCTCTGCCATCCCCTTCTCTTTTTGCCTTCAATCTTTCCAAAAATCAGGTTCTTTTCCAATGAGTCTTCTCTTCTCATTAGGTGGCCAAAGTATTTGAGCTTCAGCTTCAGGATCTGTCCTTCCAAAGAATGATCGGGGTTGATTTCCTTCAGGATTGATTGATAATGCTTAATTAAATAATCCTGATTTTTAGGGCTTTACAGACTAATGTCAGCATCATCACTTGGGCTCCAGAAAGCACTTTCAGTATTGGTATTGTATGGTCCTATCTGGATATCCCATTTACCAATGGAGTAGTTGCATGCTGCACCATCTGGAATTTCTCTGTCCTAAAACGAACATTCCTGTAGACCAGGGGTCGGCAATCTTAAACACTCAAAGAGCCATTTGGACCCGTTTCCCAGAGAAAACAAAACACCCGGAGCCAGAAAACCTGGGTGGGCATGGCCAACTTGACATCACTCCCTCCCACCAAGTCACATGACCCCCCCCCCAGCCACGCCTACCCAGGTTTTGTGGCTCTCTGTGTTTTCTATGGGAAACAGGTATCTCTCTCTCTCTTCCCCCCCCCTCTCTCTCTCTCTCCATCTCTCTTTCTACCTCTCCCATCTCTCTCCCTCCCTCTCATCTTGCTTTCTCTCTTTCCCTCCCCCCGTCGCTTCCTCTCCCTCTCCCATCTCTCTTTCTCCCTCCCTCTCTCATTGCTCTCTTTCTCTCTCCCTCTCCCTCCCTCATCTCTCTCTTTCTCCCATCTCTCTCTTTCTCCCTCTGTCTCCCCTTCTCTCTCTCTCTGCTGAGGAACGATCACCACCCCCCAGCGGAGGCTTCCCTTCGGGCGACCCTCCTCCCCCTCTCGCAACTCCCTGGCTGGCTGTGGCCGGGCCACGAGGGTGCGCGCGTGCAGGGAGACCCTCCTCAAGCGAGCGCCAAAGCGCAGTAAAGGCCGCTCGCTTAAGGAGGGTCTTAAGAGGATGCAAAAGGACGCGGCTTCTCTCCTGCCCTAAGGATACGGCCAACGCCTTGCCGTGTCCTGTTTCCCCCCCCCCCCGCAGCTCTTCGGTCAAGTGGGGAGGGCGTAAGCTCCAGCCCGAAGTGGCAGGAAGCGAAGGCTGCCTTACGCGCAAATGTGGCATGAAGGCAGCTACAGGGCCACTTCGCTCCTGCACTAAGGCTCCGGTCATCGCCTTGCTGTACCCCTCCCCCCGCATGAAAAGAGAAGGAGGGGGAGGAGGGTCGCCAGAGCCTTAGTGCAGGAGCAAAGCGGCCCTGTACCTGCCTTCGCGCCACATTTGCACATAAGGCAGCCTTCGCTTCCTGCCGCTTCGGGCTGGAGCTTACACCCTCCCCACTCGGCTGAGAGCTACGGGGGGGGGGCATGGAAAGGCATGGCCGGATCCTTAGGGCAGGAGAGAAGCCGCATCCAAAGACCCTCCTTAAGCGAGCAGCCGCCCGGCCTCCGCGTGCACCTTTGCTGCGCTTTGGCGCTCGCTTGAGGAGGGTCTCCCTGTGCGTGCGCACTCTCCTGGCCCCGCCACAGCCAGTCAGGGAGTCGCAAGAGGGGGAGGAGGGTCGCCCAAAGGGAAGCCTCCACCGGGGGTGGCGATCGTTCCTCAACCAGCGCCGGAGAATCAGCCCCGGCCGCTTCTCCATTCCCGCCGTCCTTACCTTTTCAGGCCAGGGGAGGGAGGGCGAGGGGTGGGGCGGGGCCAGCCAGCGATGGGACAGGGAGTCACAGCAAGGGGCCCAAAGAGCCACATGCGGCGCCAGAGCCGCGGGTTGCCGACCCCTGCTGTGGACTATGTGACAACAACCCAGTTTTGAGATTATTAGGCCCAGGCTATGTGCATGTTCTTTTAGCACAGGGATCTCCAAACTTGTCAATTTTAAGACTTGTGCATGGCTGGCTGAGGAATTCTGGAAGTCCACCGGTCTTAAATTTGCCAAGTTTGGAGACTCTTGCTTTAGCAGGAATGACACTTCATTCAGATCAGGCTACCTTCCTTATTCTCAAGCTGAAGAATCATCTGTCCAGAGCACCCATTTGTTTCAGGCAGTAAGTACCCAGTTAAGAATGTCCAACTTACAGACAAAATAGGGGGAGGAAGTAGTATTATGTATGTTTGCTGCCTTGAATTATTTATAAAGTAATAAACATAGTAATTATTTATTTAAAGCAATTATTTATAAAGTAACAAACACAGGATAAATAAACTTGGTACTTACGAATGGACTGCCTATTACTAAAAACGGTGGAGGGTGTTCTCCTTCCTCTAGATGATAAACCATTGAAGCTGTGCAGAGTTTTCATGAAGTATTGAAGCCCTGCATTTTTAATATACAGCTTGTCAGCTCAAGGGAGGAGAATGCTTTCCATCATTTTTAGTAACAGTCCATTCATAAATACCACCTACATACAAATTCAAAAAAGATTTAGGGATGGAACTTGTTCTTAAACTGGAAATTCAACTTCATTTTATTAGCCCTCATTCACTTCGGGCAATTGTCAGACACCTGGTTAGCCCTTCCTGTTTGAGGGGAAAGTATGTGGAGGAAGTTGATTACCATCTGCACATGGATGACATCACACTAGATATCTTGATGACCATCCCTTGTGGGTTATTGCAGAGGAGCAAATTAGAACTAAAGCAGGGGTGTCAAACTCGCAATGACACGTCATCACGTGACGTATCACAACTTTTTTCCCCTTTGCTAAAGTGGTGGGATGGCCAGCGCGTGATGCATCTGGCCCGCGGGCCGCGAGTTTGACAGCCCCTGAACTAAAGGATCCCAACAGTGCAACCACTGTGAGGATGCAGTAACTTTCCACTACCGCTATAACTTAAAAATTCCAGCTCCAGCTCACTCACAGAGCTACTCCACTGATACTCCATGATCAGTAATGTCAAAAGATCCACATGAATCTGCATAGTAGCACTTTCTGAGGATCATTACTCATAGCAACCAAAATGTTTCAGTGCTCCACTCAGATCTGAAACCAAACTGTAAAAGGAATCACTTGGGTCACTACATCGCAATGTGTTTGGCACTGTCTTGTTCAGGAACCTGTGGCTCTTGGTGCATCCATAAACACAACAGCTTCTACTAAATTGTGATACATAATTTGAGAATAAGATGAGGGTGATTTTATCTTCAAATTGCTTTAAATGTTACTGTAATTGCACAATGACGGATGTATCGGTGATAGTGGAAGTCTCATTTTCAGCAGAAAAATTTAGGGGTTAGGAAGAACACAAAAGGGAGTTCCCAGGAGTTGAGTTGGAGGCGGCAGCCTGTATTTTAGAATAGGTGGAAATGTTTTAAGAATTTAAATCAGAATATGCAGAAGTGAAAAGAAGTGGGAAAGTTTTGCCTAGGTTTATAAAGAAGAACAAGAAAGGAGTGAGAAGTAGCTATGTAAATCTCATTGTCAGATTGGCGAGTTTGATTTCCCTTAATGAGATTTACATAGCTACTGCTTTTTTCTTTCGTATTCTCCTTTATATTATAAAAGACTTAAGAGGAAATAGATTTGGATAATTTATTTTTGTTAATGTTTTTAATTCTTATAACTAAAAGAAATAACAAGTGTTTCTGACAGTAGAAAAAAATTAATGAATATCTTTATTCAACATGGTAAATCCAGGTTTTTCCTCAAGATAAATCTGCTACCCCCACCCCCACCCCGATAAATGGAGAATTTGCTCACGTTTTCTTTTTCCATCTCCGGCTATTTCATGAGAGCTAGCTTTTCTTTCCCAGCCACAAACAGCCATTCTGTTTGTTTAGAGAGAGAGAGAAAAAGAAAGTTTCAAATTTACCAGGACATTTGGTAAAGCATCTAAATTATATGTGCTTATGTCAATTTGAATAATTCTAGAAACCACCATTAGGATAAGAAGAATGCACACTTTGAGGCAATTTGAATCTCCCTGACCAAAATGGAGACATGTCCAAAAAAAAAGGGTTGAAAAGCATGTTGTTCTGAGGAATGTTTGGCTCTAAAGAAGCATTTTTTTTTTCACTTGATGGCAATGAATACTTATTAAGTTTCTGAACATGGGACCAAAAACAGTTACAGAGCAGGCAAGGGCTTGATTTATCTCCCCTTCTGTTACTTTCCCTTCATTTTCAGGCAAAAAATGTGTACTACTACTACTACTACTACTACTACTACTACTACTACTACTACTACTACTACTATTATTATTATTATTATTATTATTTCTTCTTCTTCTTCTTCTTCTTCTTCTTCTTCTTCTTCTTCTTCTTCTTCTTCTTCTTCTTCTTCTTCTTCTTCTTCTTCTTCTTCTTCTTCTTCTTCTTCTTCTTCTTCTTCTTCTCCTCCTCCTCCTCCTCCTCCTCCTCCTCCTCCTCCTTCTCCTTCTCCTCCGCTTCCCCTCCTCCTCCTCCTCCTCCTCCTCCTCTTCTTCTCCTCCTCACCCTCCTTCCTCCTCCCCTCTCTCTCCCACATTCACATCAGAATTCAGAAATGCAGTGCTCCACAGAATTTACTTTGGTATATCAATTAAAATTGGGCATGGGCCCTATCCTCAAGGTTATCAGCCAGCAGTTTACACGCACAAAAGAAGGGGAAGGGAGATCAGTTTGATATTGCCAAAATAAACTGGTAAGTTCTTCACAGAACATTCTATCCCGATGAGGCCAGGCTGAATTTTTTAAAAGATTTTCCCCTTCAGACGTAGTTGCTGAGGCAATTATTGGTGCCTTTTAGTCCTTTCTCCAGTACTATATCAGTGGTACTTTTCCCTTGGAACAGAAGGTTTTACTTTCGGATCCTGAAAGCAGGTTCCCTTTGTGGCCAGTGACTAGGTTGATTTTATGTTTGCTGTATCAATTTACTGGGAAGAAGGAGGCCCAATTTTCATTCTTCATCCTGCAAGCTACATCCAAACTGAGCTGAGGAAATTATCTTTAAACTTCTAACCTGGTTGAACCTACATTTTGAATTAAATTTGAGGGACGTTTCTGTTTTTTCCAAGCTGGTGTTTTAGAGCCAGGATTGTGGCTCCTGAATTAATCTTAACATTTCAACTAATTGTTTTGGGTGGGTTGTCCATTGGTTCAACCTTTTTGTTGCTGTTCTTTTTCTAGATTTGCTTCTTGAAGAACATCCTCCAGCATGTGTATATAAATAAATCATATTACATGTGCAGTTCATTAAGCCAAACAAAGTATTTTTTCTCATTTAAAATTCTGCTATTCATGCACACAGTGACCCAAAACAAATTTGATAGGTTATGACTGAAGACAGATAAGTTCATTGAAATACATGCTAAACATATAATCAAAAACTTCTTGTATTGTGCTAATACTATACACGCACACATAACGCACACACATGTTTTATTTTTTTAGATATACTTAGGACATGCTAGTGCCTCTGTAGTTGCATGACAGTGTGAGGGCAAAAAGCTGTTTTCAGATAGCAATAGCACTTAGACTTATATACCGCTTCACAGTGCTTTTACAGCCCTCTCTAAGCGGTTTTACAGAGTCAGCATATTGCCCCCAACAATCTGGGTCCTCATTTTACCCACCTCGGAAGGATGGAAGGCTGAGTCAACCTTGAGCCGGGTGGGATTTGAACTGCAGCTAGCAGTCAGCTGAAGTAGCCTGCAGTACTGCACTGTAACCACTGCGCCACCTCGGCTCTACTAAATTCCTGACTTGTGAACATACATTTCCTAGCAAATAAGGGATCTATTGTCAATGTGTAAAGATTCCATACACTTAGAAGAGTGTAGTTAAGCTTTTTCTAGTACTACACTTCAAAAGAGTTCTAGATCAGGGAAGAGGGAAATCTGCTGTGTACACTTCTAATCAAGCAGAGACTAGTATTTAGGTGTGTCAAAGGAACATAAGTTCTACATCACAGTGTGTATCCACGTATACATTGGTGTGTTTGGGTTGCATACTCTCCCTTGATGGAGAAATCCAAAGCAGACCTAGAAGTAGCTGGAGACCCTGAGGGTGAATCCCATCAAGATCTTTTGTCTGAGGAACAAGCTGCCCGCCCTACCTGGGGATCAAAGGCTCAATATATCCTCGCCCAGGTTGGCTTTTCTGTTGGACTCGGCAATGTTTGGCGTTTCCCCTACCTGTGTCATCAAAATGGTGGAGGTGAGTTGACTTGGGCAGTTCTGCCAAATTTGGGACTTGGATTCTATTGCAAGATTCTCTCCCTTATTTCTAAGAAATTATGACTTCTCAGAAATGACTCTGAAGTAGAAGCTTATAAAGCTCTGTTATAATTTCGGTATCTTCATCCTTTTACTATTCTATATGTATGTAATATCTAAAACTTAGATACTTAGTCCCCTGTAAATGGAAAAGGAATGATTTTCTGAGTTAAAGTACAAATTTGAGAAATAGCAAATAGACCACTTTAGCAGTTTGGCCAAAAGCAGGCAGACAACCGAAATGGTGGATTTGTTACAGAATACATTCTCTACCATTTAAATACTTATTTTTGTGGTGTGAGAATTGGAGACTCTGGATTTTCACAATTTTAGTTATCTAGTTGCCCAGGACAAACTTACAAAGATCACCACACACTCAGTTTCTAAACAGTGTTGTGTGAAATTGATGCTTTTCACAATAAAGAAAATTATCTCCCTTTCTAAAACATTTGGAAACAGTATTTTTAAACAATCTTCTTTTAACTGTAACAACAAATATATCATACATGTGATCCATTTCATCAGCTTTAAAATGGTTCAACACTTTAAGGCAGAGGTCCCCAATCTTTCCAGCTTGGCGGCCTGGTGCGGGGGAGAGAGGATGTACTGTGTGAGTGGCAGGCACATGTGTACACAGTCCACTTCGCACACAAATGGAGCTTTGCACACGAGTGTGAGTGCCCGCTGCTCGCAAAAATGGAGCTTCATGCGCAAGGGCCACTTGCACAACCGGGTTCCGAATTGGCCGTGGCCCGATAGTGGCCCAGGGGTTGGGGATCCGAGCTTTATATATAGTATAAATGTCTGGTTAAATAGTCTTGCTAGGTGCTTAAGGGAAAAAAAAAAGCATAGACAGGGAACAGAGGCATAAATGCAAGAGACATTCAGAATGCGATCCATAAACTATATTCCTCTCTTAAGAGAAATGAAGGGCAAAAGGCATATTTAAAGGAGAAGATCCATTCTTTAGCAAGCAAGGGCAATATTTGGGGTTTGCTTAACCTGCTTACAGCCAGTTTGGTGTAGTGATTAAGGCACTAAGCTAGAAAGCAGGAGACCCTGAGTTCTAGTCCCACCTTAGGCACAAAGCCAGCTGGGTGACTTGGGCTGTTCACTCTCTGTCAGCCTGAGGAAGAAACCAATGGCAAATCACTTCTGAAATCTTGCCAAGAAAATGGCAGGGACTTGTCCAGGCAGTCACCAGAAGTCACAAAATGACTTAAAGGGACACATTAAAAAAAAAAAAAAAAAGCTCTACTAGTTTACTGGTGCATCATCTTTCCCCTTAGTTTAGCCTGATTCAGGAGACTGTAATTTGTGGAATAATTGCCAGAACGACTGGAATCCGTAAAATGTTGCCTCTTGTTGGACAGGTTCCTTTCTGCTTTTATACCTGCTGCTCCTCCTAATCATTGGAATCCCTCTCTTCTTCCTGGAACTGGCCGCTGGGCAGATTATCCGACAGGGCAGCATTGGCGTCTGGAAGCACATCAGCCCTCGCCTAGTAGGCATCGGCTTTGCAAGCTGTGTGGTGAGTGCCATGTCACCATTCTTCTAAGTCTGACATTTATTTATATGTCTTGAAAAAAAGGGGGGGGGAAGCCCTTCAGAATAAACCAACCGGTGAGAAAAATACAATTAATTAATTAATTTGTTTGTTTGTTTGTTTGCTGCCTATTTTGCCACCAGGCGACTCTTGGCAGCTTACAGCCTATATATCTTCCCTATGACCCGTTTTCTTTGTTAGTTTCTGGGACGAGGCTTCGCACCATCCGAAGCAGATTCTGTAATAGCTTTATACCATATAGTACAGTGATGGGGAACCTTTTTTTGCTCGGGTGCCAAAAGGGTGCGCGTGTGTGCGATAGCGCGTGGGCGTGTGCCCACACCCATAATGCAATGCCCTCCCCGCGCATGCGCGCCACAACCCCCCCACTGCCCCCCCCCCCAGCCTCCGGACTTTCATTTCCGAACTTCCGGTTGGGCCATTGGGCCATTTTTCGCCTTCCCCAGGCTTCAGGAGGCTTTCCTGAAGCCCGGGGAGGGCGAAAATGGCCTCCCCCCGCCCTCCGGAACGCCAAAAATCAGCTGGCCAGCGCGCACATGTGCGCTGGAGCTGACATAGGGCAACGCCTCGAGTGCCCTTAGATATGGCTCCGCGTACCACTTGTGGCCATAGGTTCGCCATCATGGATATAGTATCAACCTTGTTAAATCTCAAGACTCTTTTTTCCATTATGTATTCTAAATCAGGGGTCCCCAACTTGTGGGCTGTAGCCCACTAATGGGCTGTGAGGGGTTTGCAACTGGACCATGGAATTGGCCAGCGCGCATGCATTCATCTTCACTTGCGCAAGCAGTGGGCGAACACATGCGCACGTGCTCCATTTATGTGAACAGCATGCATGCATGCATGCATACTGCTTGTACAAATGGAGCTGCGCACACACTTGTCGGCCGTTTGTGCAAACCATTCCCTCCCCACCCCCTGCCAGTTTGCAAAGCTGGAAACGTTGGGGAACTCGTGTTCTAAATGGTCTGTGATTTTGTGTGTGTGTGTATACACATACACACATTGTGTGTGTGTGTGTGTATACACACACACACATGCATACATACATACCGGTATATACTTTTGAGAGTGGGCATCAGAATTTCATTTTTTTAATGTATGCCAGTGTGTTCATAGAAAATAGTGACAATAAAGGTTATCTTATCTATTGGGTGGAAATGTTTACCCTCTGCTACTTACAAGCAAACACTTATAGTCTAAAAAAGAGACTACAAGTTGTTCTTGACTTACAACCGGTTGCTTTGCAACAGTTCAAAATTATAGTGGCTATCCAGCCTAGTTCTGAAGATTCCAATAGCCAGGAATCTCCCTGTGGTCATTTGAACACATTTTAGGTGCTCAGCAGTAAGCCTGTATTTGCAGCCGTTTGCAGTGTCCCACGATCACACAAGCACAATTTGCAAAGTTTTTTTGTTGAAATCTGATGTTTATTTCTAGTTTTTAGTAAAAACAACACATAGCAAACAATGGGTTTGTTTAGCAACCGCTGCGTCTTCAAATGTTTTCAGATTGTGATTGCTTGTGATGTGATAGATGGGAATGAACACATGACTGGAGAACTATCTTATTAAAAATATTTAATTTGAATTAATGGATGAAATCAAACCTAATTTAGTTTTATTTTGGCCTGCTCCCTACTGTTTTGAGTGTAATCCTCAACCTGGAAAAGCTTAGAATGGGTAGTCCATAGGTCTGGGGGGGGAAATGCATATCTCTATTTTGGAAAATAGGAATATTTCAGAAGTTTAGCATGTTCTAAACACATTCCTTTTCAAACGTTTTTGAGATAATCTGTAGTTTGTCTGCATACAGTCCCTCTTCATCAAAGCAGCTGTATCCATGTCCAGGGATAATATGGAACGCTGATTCATTTTGTTTTTCCTTTTAGGTGTGTTCTTTTGTTGCCCTATATTATAATGTCATTATGGCATGGAGTCTTTTCTACTTGGGTAATTCTTTCCAGTTTCCCCTTCCATGGAGTGATTGCCCAGGAGCAGAAAATGAAACAGCTGCAGGTAAGTGGGAACACATAAAACAAAAGCATTCGTGGCCTTTTCGGTTTTTGTGGTATCTCTGTATCACAGAATTATGCTGCTTTTAACAAGGATTCCTCCATACCGTTCCCAACCTTGAAATATGGGGTGGAACAATGGTTTAACCAGCTCTTCCCTCCTAACTAAGTTTCAACTTCTCCTAAGGCTGTTTAAAATACTGATATCAAAATATCAGCAGTTGGTTGAGTAGATCAGTCCCAACTGTGGTTTGACCATTACAGGTAGTCCTCAACTTACAACCACGATTGAGCCCAGAATTTCTGTTGTCAAGTGAGACATTTGCTAACTTAATTTTGCCCCATTTTACAACCTTGCTTACCACAATTGTTAAGTGGATCACTGCAGTAGATAAGTTAGTAACTTGGTTGTTAAGTGAATCTGGCTTCCCCATTGATTTTGCTTATCAGAAGGTTGCAAAAGTTGATCACATGACCTTGGGACACAGCAACGGCCATAACTATGAACCAGTTGCCAAACATCTTAATTTTAATCACATGGTCATCAGGATGCTGCAAAGATTGTAACTGTAAAAAACGGTCTTAAGTCATATTTTTCAGTGCCATTGTAACTTTGAACGGTCACTAAATGAACTGTTGTAAGTCGAGGACTACCTGTATAGGTTGGCTCTAACTCAGGTGTGTCTAGTCCATTTGCCACATGTGGCCCTGGACAGCTAGTAATGTGTTTCTTGTAAACTTTTAGCATTATGATGTGATTTATATACATTAACTATATTACATACTTTACATACGGCCCAAGACAATTTCTCTTTACTCAATGTGTGGTTGGACACCATGCTTTAATTCAAAGGGAAAGCATATGATTTTGATTCAAAATTTCTAGATAGGCCTGAGAAAAACACTTTTAAATCACAGAGAGCTGCTGTTAGTCAGGGTGGACAAAAATGGGACAGACTCCTGGTCTGGTATAAGTTAAGCATATACTGTACAGTATAATCTTGCTAATCTACCATGAAAGAATATAGGAATGGAAGATTGTAAATAAACCAGTAGGCTTGGAACACAGCAATCTTTTGAGTTTATTTCTTAAAAAGCTTCTCCCCACAATGCCATGAAATGTCATATCCTAAATGCACAAGGAGTTAAATAAAAATAGTTTTTACACTATATGTCCGTGATGGTGAACCTATGGCACGCATGCCACAGATGGCACGCAGCGCCCTCTCTCTGGGCACGTGAGCCGTCACCCCAGTTCAGCTCCGCCACGCATGCGTGTGCGCCTCCCGCCGGCCAGCTGGTCTTCGGGTCACTGCCGCGCATGCGCGGGGGTTCGGGCACACATGCGTGCGCATTTGCGCATGCACACTCGCGCTTTGGGCACTCGGTCCGGAAAAGGTTAGCCATCACTGCTATATCTTTCTTTACAAATTGTCTAAGTAAATTAACAGTGATTCCCCACTAGGACTGTCATACTTGGACTGCAAAAATCTAGGCAACCATTAAAATAATATTTCTCAACCATGGCAACTTTAAAAATGAAAGGATTTCAACTCCCAGAATATTCCCACCAACATGCTGGCTGGGGAATTCTGGGAAATGAAGTCCACACTTGCCAATATTGAAAAACTGCATTACAAGTATTAAAGAATATGAAAGTGATTCAAAAACAATTGCTGCCATCTAGTGGTCATTTAGATCTTTGTCGTTTAGATACATCTGCTATCTTTTCCATGGACCCAGCTCTTTCTACGGTGTTTAGTTATGAGCAAGTCCTATTTAAAAAAAGATCCCCTACAAAGTTATTTATGGCTTTCTCTTTTATTGTTGTTACTATATTATTATTGTTAAGCCTTATCATCTTAAGGTAGCCAAACTATTATTCTATAATAACATTGTAGACTCCTGGCTTCAAATGTACAATCGCCATATGCTAAATAAATAAAATAAATTGTCTGTTCTGGGTACTTTGGAAATGGGAGGGATTTTCTTTAATTGGGTATTACCTAGCTATCTGCTACTGGAAAAGGAAGAAGACTTTACAATATTCCTTATAACATTTTCTCTGTCTTTCTTTATAACAAAATATTTCTTTTGAAATACATAAAAGTAGAAACTTTCACGCTTACAGGCACTTGTAGCTCAGAACAGAAGCTGAGGAATTTTAATGATAAATTGCTCTTTATTCTGAAAAGAAGTAGTAACGAGCAGACATTGGAAAAGAATTTTTTTTAATGGTAGTTGATTACCTTTGTGAAAAGGCTCAACATATTTTATCTGTTCACCCTGGAAAGTTGGCACAGCACTTGAATTGTTTAGGAAAATTGCAAGAACTTGAGACACATTGGAAGGTACCTTAGTCCAAATAGGCAATTGGTCCATCTAGTGTCTTACACCCAAATAGTATCAGTCTTTGCTGATTTCCAGAGAAGAATCTTTCCCTACCCTGCTTAAGTGTCAAGAAATAGTTTATAATTTGAAATTGAGACTTTCTGCATGCCGAAAGGCACTCTATATCTGCAGTCCGGGAAAATACATTTGAGTGCATCAAATTACAATACATTTCAAGTGCAAACAGTTAAGTGCAGGAACTGAAGACTGAAGGATACGAGTCACAAAATGGAAAAACCCTCATTGCCTTTTCTGAAAATACTTCTGCATTTATATATTTGGTTGGCTAGAGTTAGTGACAGAACAACGGCTGTGCAAATAAACCTGCCCTTTGCTCATGTTTTCTGTACTTGCTAAAGTCAGGGCCCCACGGGCCGGATCTGGCTCCCGAGCTTTGAGTTTGACACCCTGGTTTAGATGTACTAGGCACGCATGAACTTGATCCACAATATTCCAAACGAAATGTCCTGTTTTCTTTATTACAGCATCATTGGAAAAGGAAAAGCTGGTCATTTGTCCCTAACAGATTCTCTCTCTCTCTCTCTCTTTTTCTTTTTCTCTCTCTTTCTCTCCCTCCCTCTCTCTCTTTTCAGTCACAGAATCTGAATGCACGGACAGTTCTCCCACTATCTATTTCTGGAACCGAAAGGCCTTGCACATTACCAACTCCATAGAGGAGAGTGGGGGTCTTGACCCAGCTCTTACTGGCTGCCTCTTTGCTGCTTGGTTGCTGGTTTGTCTCGCCATGATCAAAGGCATTAAATCATCAGGCAAGGTGGGTTGTGTCCACTCTTCTGTCTTTACACAAAAATATTCTCTCAGAGACTTCATACGGGTAGTCCTTGACTTACGACTGTAACTGAGCCCGCAATTATGGCCATAAGCCATGCCAGTCATTAAGCGGGACACCACTTTACGATCTGATTTGCGGCAGTTAAGGGTTCATTGAGTCAACGCAGTGGTCATTAAGTGAATCCATTGTTCGCAATGGGTGTTGCTGTTGTTTTGCTGCAAAATGCTGGTTTCCACAAAAAAGTTGTAAATCATGGTGACATGACTTCAGCAAACTGCTGAAAATGTAGACTGCTTGCTGAGCATCCAATATATGATCACTTGATTGGGGGGGAGGGCACCAGAACTTCAAATCCATGCTATATAGCCCTGGGGAAGTCTGATGTAACTTCAAACAGTCTCTAAATGATGGGGCATAAGTTGAGGACTACCTGTAATTGACATCCCAACCATTACCTTGCATATAGTTGTCTTCTCTTCCTCTCAACCTAGCAGCCTCTAGATACAGTGGACCAAACTTTCATCTTCACTAGCTGATGAGGACCCAGATTGTTGGGGGCAATATGCTGACTCTGTGAACCGCTTAGAGAGGGCTGTAAAGCCCTGTAAAGCGGTATATAAGTCTAAGTGCTATTGCTAGTGCTATTGCTATCCTACGGCTGAGGAAATTTTCATTTACTTTGGGATTTAGGGAGAAAGGGAGTTGGGGAGGTAGTGGAAGAAGAGGAACCAAATAATTTGGATTATAGACTGAATATATAGAGAGCTGAGGTGGTGCAGTGGTTAGAGTGCAGCACTGCAGGCTACTTCAGCTGACTGCTAGCTGCAGTTCGGCGGTTCAAATCTCACCGGCTCAAGGTTGACTCAGCCTTCCATCCTTCCGAGGTGGGTAAAATGAGGACCCAGATTGTTGGGGGCAATATGCTAACTCTGTAAACCGCTTAGAGAGGGCTGTAAAGCACTATGAAGCGGTATATAAGTCTAAGTGCTATTGCTATTGAAGGAGGGGAACTGTGAATTTTTAAGCGTGGATTTTTAATGTTGTATACTGCCCAGAGTGTGTATGAGATGGGCAGCTATACCTATAGTCCTTGACTTACAACAGTTTGTTTAATGAGCGTTCAAAGTTACAACAGCACCGATAAAAGTGACTTATGACCAGTTTTCACACTTACGACCGTTGCAGCCCCTTTTGCGACCTTCTGTCAAGCAAAGTCAATGGGGTAGCCAGATTCACTTAACAACAATTTGACTAATTTAACAACTGCAGTGATTCAATTAACAACTGTGACAAGAAAGGTCGTAAAATGAGGCAAACTCACTTAACAGCTGTTTCACTTAGCAACAGAAATTTTGGGCTCAATTGTGGTCATAAGTCAAGGACTGCCTGTATAAGTTTAATAAATAAATAAGTACCATATTTTTCGGAGTATAAGACTCTCCGAAGTATAAGACGCACCTAGCTTTTAGGGAGGAAAACAAGAAAAAAAAATCTGCCTCTGCCTCCCAGCAATTTGCCTCCCAGCAAACAGTACAGATGATATACACTGTTTGCTGTGTATTTCTGTGCATGTGTGCCTGACCCATAGAAATAGCAAAGAATTGGAGAAGTGTACATTATGGCAGTATATTAATGCCAGAAAGTTTTCTTAAATGTAGTCACACTAACTCCTCCCAATTATTTAAATAGATCTACTCCAAACATGACTAAGTCAGGGTATAACTCAGCTGCCTTATTTTAAGACTACAACAGGACACTGTTACATATAAGATGATATTGACTTACCTCCTTGCAGCAAGCACAGCCAGTTTCAGCACAGCCTGATTAGCCCAAGAAAATAAAAATCTGCCTCTGCCTCTACCTCCCAGCAATTTGCCTCCTTGCAGTTTCAGTTTTAGCACAAGCAGCTAATAGTTTCAGGCTGCAGGGATTGCCATAGCCTATTGCCGCCTGCCTGCAGCCTGAATCAGCTGATGGTCGGGAGGCCGATAATCAGTTGCTTGTGCTAATCAGGCTCTGCGCTGTTTGCTGCAAGGAGGCAAATTGTTGGGAGGCAGAAGCCAAAGGGTGGGGGTTGGCTGGGTGGGACTACATTCGGTGTATAAGACGCACCCAAGTTTTCACCCTCTTTTGGGGGGGGGGGAAGTGTGTCTTATACTCCGAAAAATACGGTAAATACATTTGTGGGAAAGAAGCTACAGAAACATGACAGCAAAATTTTACCCTTGTGTATCAATAACATCTGCCAGCATGATTCTCACCATGCCTTGATTTTTACATTCATTTCCACCATATCTTCTCTCCATCCCAGGTTCTGTATTTCAGCTCTCTGTTCCCTTACGTGGTTCTCTTTTGCTTCCTTGTACGTGCTTTGCTGTTAGAAGGGGCAGTTGATGGAATCAAGATCATGTTCACCCCTAAGGTAAGAGACTCTGGCCTTGGGCGCCATCCTGATTTTGAAGTATAGGTGGTCCTCAAGTTATTATCACAATTGGGACCAGAATTTTTGTTGCTTAGCAAAGCGGTTATTAAGTGAGTCGCCTCCAATTTTACAATCTTTATTGCCACAGCTGTTAAGCAATTCATTGCAGTTGTTAAGGGAATCATGCAATCCTTAAGTCGATCGGCTTTCCCCATTGATATTGCTCGTCAGAAGTCAGCTGTGAAAGTTGCAAATGGCGATCACATGAGTTCTGGAACTGCTGTAAATACATACTGGTTGCAAAGCGCCCTAATTTTAATGATGTGATCATGGGGATGCTGCAGCCAAAAGTTACGTCTTGGCTGCAGCATCCCCATGATCACATCATTAAAATTAGGCACTGTTTTCAGTGCCTTTGCTGTACAGAAAAATGGCTTATGTCATCCAAAAGGAAGTCCAGAGAAAATTAAAATAAATTGAATAAGAAAACATCCCACAAGGGGTCCAACATCTATTCTAACCTAAGACCTGAGGACTGAGTCAGGTTTTAAAGGCTCATTTAAACAATCCTGCGGGGGGGGGGGGTGTCAAATAAACCTAGGTTGGGATAGTATTTTATAGTGCAGATCTCATGTCAGAGATGGGTCCCATCAGATGACATTGTTTCATTGATGGGACTTGGAGTATGCTGGCTCTGTCAGGCTGTATGGAATGGGCAGAAATAGGCAATCCCTCAAAACCCAATTCTTATCCCACATAGCAGTGTTTCTCAACCTTGGCACCTTGAAGATGTGTGGACTTCAACTCCCAGAATTCCCCAGGCAACATAGCTGGCTGGGGAATTCTGGGAGTTGAAGTCCGCACATCTTCAAAGTGCCAAGGTTGAGAAACACTGCCATATAGGATTTTATAGATGATAACCAGCACCTTGAATTGCATTCAGAGGCCTGCTGGCCTGCAGTGCAACTCACGAAGCAGAGGTATTACATGGGCTTGTCCATAACTGTCCATATTGCCACATTCTGGACTATCTGTAGCCTCCAGATAGTCTTCAAGGGCAATCCTGTGTGTAATGCACGGCATAGTCCAATCATGAGATGACCAAAACATCTTGAGTTTTTTTATGCCTTTCAGCAGAGAGGTGCAGAAAAGGGCCAGAGGGGTGAAGAAATGTGAAATGATGCCTTTTGTCCCTTCCTCACAATATCTTACCTTTCCTCACTCCCCAAGCTGTCCATTTGGGGAGATATGCAGGTCTGGCGTCAGGCAGCCACCCAGGTGTTCTTTGCTCTGGGCCTGGGCTTCGGCACCATCATTGCTTACTCCAGCTACAATCCTCAGCATAACAACTGCCACATCGATGGGTTGCTTGTGTCTGGCATCAATTTCCTTACTTCGGTGTTGGCCACACTGGTGGTTTTTGCCGTGCTGGGTTTCCGAGCCAATATGTTGGCGCACAACTGTGTTGTAAGGTTAGTGTCCACCTAACTCGTGGTTAAAGGGCGACAAATACAATCAAGAGCCGTGGTGACGCAGTGGTCAGAATGTAGTATTGCAGGTGAACTCAGCCAGGAGTTCGATCCTGATTGGCTCAAGGTTGACTCAGCCTTCCATCCTTCCGAGGTGGGTAAAATGAGGACCCAGATTGTTGGGGGCAATATGCTGACTCTGTAAATTGCTTAGAGAGGGCTGTAATGCACTGTGAAGTGGTATATAAGTCTTAAGTGCTTTGATCAGATACTAAGTCCTGCAAGAAAGGATTGAGTGGGGATGTGATACTCCTTTTCAAGTACTGAAGGGGAGGTGTAATAGCAGAATGTAGGTCCTAGGTTGGCTGGGCTATACTTGGCTCCACGTGTACCAGATATAAGTGCGACAAGTCTTATTTACTCCCAGAAAAATCTGTCATCGGCATCTTTCAGCCATCCCTCCTTCTCATGGCATATTGGATTTATAGTACCCATTGCTGTTACCTATCTTGCAGTTAAAATGGCTTGACTGACTTTGTCCCCTTCATGCTACTTATGAGAGAGGCAGGGCATTTGAGATATTATTAGGTATTATTCCCAGTTATGCCTGGGAATAAATGGGTATTATTATGGTTCATTGCACAGTCAACCAGATGTTTAGACCACATTTGGCATTTTTATCCACCTATCAAATCCTTCCCAAGGATTTGGGATAGGCCAATGTTGTTTGATGGTTTTAAAAGGTATTGTTGCAGGATATAAGCTGTTCCGAGTAAAGCTGTTTGATTGATGGGTTTTTTTCAATTCCAATGGTGTTTAAGCAGTGCTCCAGATGTGTTGGGATTGCCTATCGCTATTGGAATTATCTTTGCTTCCTTTTGCCACAGTCATTCTACTTTTATTTGTAGATCTTTGTATTTTATGATTTTTTTTCTGGCTCTTTCTGTTCTGTTCTGTCTCCAGTTTCTGCCATCTCCACTAGTTAGACTTTTTTTGTCCTTCTTGTAAACAATAGTTACATCTGGAGTGTTGAAACATTCTTGTCTGGTTGAATTCAAAAGTCCCAGAGTACTTCAGCGTCTTCATTTTCTATTACATTATCTATTTTGGGGTCCCACCAGTTCTTGTTTGCAGGCAAATGATATTTCTTGCAGATACTCCAGTGCGCTATTGTTGCTACTTTGTCATGCCATTGTTTGTAATCAGTGTGTGCAACAGTAGTGGGTTCTAAAACCCTTTACTACCGGTTCACGCGCACGCTTGCTCGCGCGATGCTTCTGCGCATGCGCAGAAGTGTCCCGGGCTTGTGAGCGGAGCCTCCCGCTACCGGTTCTTAGAACCGGGCTGAACCGGGAGCAACCCACCACTGGTGTGCAATCTTCTTGCAACAGCTGACTAGGTTGCTTACTGCAGCTTCTTTGCAGAGGCAGCATTTTGCTTTCTGTTGCTCTCTTCTCAATTCTGGCTTTGTATGCATGTTTTCTTCAACCTTGGTCTTGTATAGCTAGAATCAGCCTCTCTGTTTCTTCAACTTTCCTGCTTTTAGTTATTGTCAGGTCTTGTTATCTTCTTTGCCTGCTGTGGTTTTTTTGTGTACTGACCATGTAATACTTTGCCTTTCCAAGTCTCTTTCTTCATCTCTTCAGTAAACCTTCATGCACTAGCTTCAGCGTATCTTCTTCACTGTCCTGCAGATACTCTTGCCCTTTTCTCTTCTTCAATTGTCTGGTGTACTTCAGACATTCTATGTCCTCCTATGCTCCAATTAATCAACATCACTGTGAGGTGGAAGGGCATGATTAATTGTTATTATTTTTCTGGTCTTCCTATCCAGAACTTTTAATTCTGCTTGAGTCAAATCCATTATTATAGCTGTGTATCTAATGTTAGGAATTGCCCAGATGTTGATTGCCTTGATAGTATTTCTTCCACTGAGTTTGAACTTTAAGATCTTCTTCACTCTCCTGATGTATTAACTTCCTTTTTTTTTTACTTCAGTGTGCTTGATGATGTCAGTTTTAATGATACCCAGGTATTTGTAGTGATCTTCATCCAGATTCTTGATGTTAATTTCCATAGAGCATCTTGATTCTTTCTCTATTTTTTCCTTGCTGATGGTAAGAGTGACATATTTGCCCAGTCCAAACTTCATTGCAATATCTTCGCAGTATATACAGTCAGTGTTGAGCAGCAATTCTATTTCAGATGGTATTTTTCCATACAACTTCAGATCATCCATGTAAAGGAGGTGAGATAGCCTGGCAGATTATTATTATTATGGTTGCTTCTAACCATACTTTTTCATTCCTTATTGTAGCGGTCCCTAACCTTTCTAGCTTGGTGGCCCGGCCCAGCAAGTCAGGGAGGGGAGGGGTGAGTGGCAGGCACATGCACGCACACACAGCTCCATTTGTGCGAGCGACACTTATGAGAAGGGAGGTTCGCACACGAGCGGAGGGTGCTTGTGCTCGTCCGCGAAGCTCCACTCACACAGGTGAAAGGTGCCAAGCTCCATTCATGCAAATGGAGCTTCGTGCGCTTGCGCAATGGCCCTCCATTCACGCAGGTGAAGCTTCGCGCACGAATGCAAGTGCCCTCCGCTCACGCAAGTGAAGCTTCGCGCGCACACACTTGCCCATCTCTCCCACAGCCCAGTTTCAAACAGGCTGCGGCCCAGGAGTTGGGTCCCCTGCCTTATTGCACGGGTGTCAAAACTCATGGCATCACGTTACCGTCACATGACGTATCGTGATGTTTTCCCTTCACGGAGCTGGGATGGGCGTGGCCTGTGCGTGATGCATCTGGCCTGCGGGCCGCCAGTTTGACAACCCTGCCTTATTGGACATTTCTTATTAGAGTTAATGACCAGTCCATAAAACACATTTGTATATATTGATTGTTTATTGTATGTAAGCATATGATCATAAAAATAGCAATAGCACTTGGACTTATATACCACTCCATAGTGCTTTACAGCACTTTCTGAATGCTTTCCAAATGTCAGCATATTGTCCCCAACAATCTGGGTCCTCATTTTACTGATCTCAGAAGGATGGAAGGCTGAGTAAACTTTGAGCCAGTCAGGATCAAACTCCTGGCTGTGGGCAGAGTTAGTCTACAATACTGCATCCTAACCACTACGCCACCAATTAGCTTGCAACAGTTTAAACTCTACCTGGAACCCTCCAGATGTGTTCCAGTGTTGTCACCCAACTTATTCTTGAAATTCCAATGTTGCCTCCAAGCCTTGGTTGCCCAACCTTTGTCTAATGTCTTCCAGGTCACTTAGTTTGGGTTTTTATGTTCTGTTTGGGAGTCCATGTATTTTCTAACCTTTCTACTGTATGTTTATTTGTTTGGCAGAAATGCAGACCTTTTGACAGAGCTGGTGAAGAATGGCTCCCTCTCGGCTGTGCTTCCTGCAAACTTGTCTGAATTGTCACCTGCTCAATACAGCAGTTGGTATCAGGATCAATGGAATGATACAAAGAAGCAATTGCAGGAGTGGAAACTTGGTGACTGTCGTGTAGAAGATGAAATGAATAAGGTGAATAGATAGACAAGGGATGGATTCACAAATCTGGCTAACTATAGATCATTCAAGAGCATGCTGCTAAACCGTTAACCAGGATCCATAAATCCAAGTGGCTGAGTTCATCAAAACCAAAATAGCAAAATTATGGATTAGAATGATGTGTCATGGCTGGGCTGAAATCCATCCTAAGAAGCAAAGAGCTGCATTTGGGGTAAAAAGAAGTCAAGCTATTGAGCAGACATGGCCTGCATATATTATGACTTGCCAGTCAAAACATAACCTTCCAGTTTAGCACAGTGTTTCTCAACCTTAGCAACTTTAAGATCTGCGGACTTCAACTCCCAGAATTGTCCCAGACACCCTATTTGGTGTCTTCTGGATGTGTAACTAGGGGAATGCTGGCTGGGGAAATTTTAAAGTTGAAATCCTCACATCTGGAAGAGATCCAGATTGGGGAAGACTCTATTAAGTTTTCCATTTGCTTTAAATTTGACATTTGCTACAGTTCCTATTGTCCATATTTCTCTCTCTTTCTTCCTCAGGGTGTGGAAGGGACAGGCCTGGCCTTCATCACCTTCACAGAAGCTATGACCCTGTTTCCAACAGCCCCTTTCTGGTCTTTGCTGTTCTTCTTTATGTTGCTCAATTTAGGGCTGAGCACCATGTTAGGGAACATGCAAGGAATCATCACTCCTTTATTGGACAACTTCCAAAGCCTCCGGCGTCGGCAGACGCTCTTCACAGGTACCGCAAAGGGGCAGTCTTTCTTCATCTGGGGCAAGACAAAAATTCATGGGTGTGTTATATACAAGGGCTGGGATTTTAGGTTGCGGTCAGGGGTGAGCTTCAAAAATTTTAGCAAGAGGTTCTCTGCCCGGTTGTGGGGTGGACGTGGCCATGTTAGGCATGGCCTAGTCGGCCTCCTGCACCACAGTGTGTGTGTGTGGGGTGTTTTTGCCCTTCCCAGGCTCTGGAGACCCTCTGGAGGCTGGAAATGGGCCTGTTTCCGGCCTCCAGAGGGCCTCCGGAGCCTGGGGAGGGCAAAAATGCCCCCCCCACCGTGGTGCAGGAGGCCGAATTCCCGAACTTCCAGTAGGCCCATTTTTCGCCCTCCCTGAGCCTCCGTGCACGCCCTGCACTTAGCTGCATCCAAAACGGGCCGCGTGGGGCAGAGGTGGGTTGCTCCCGGTTTGGACCGGTTCATTAGAACTGGTAGCAGGAATTTCCCACAGTTCGCTGAACCGGGAGCAATCGCCAGTTGGTCATGCCCACGAACTGGGTCTCTCGGCGCCATAGGCGCCGCCATTTTATTTTTGGCTTCTGTGCATGCACAGAAGCTGGGTTTTTGGCACTGCACACGCAAAGCGCGCGCACCCATGCGGCGCAGGAGGAAGCGAACCGGTGGCGAGGTAAATTAGAACCCACCCCTGGCGTGGGGACTCCTGCGAGGGGCGGGGCCAGCCAGGAGTGGGATTTGGGGGTTCTCCGAACTGCACAGAATCTTAGCTAGAGGTTCTCCCGAACTCCCAGCAGCCCACCCCTGGCTGCGGTACTTTGGACTCTACAGAATATAGGCAGCTAAGCAGGTGGTAGGATTTAAAATATTCTGCAAGATGAGGTGATAGGATTTCAGATTCCAGAAGAATGAGTTGCATTTAAAATGGGATGCTAATAGTGTGGATTTTTGATGGTGCTACTTCAGATGGCTGGGTCAGAATTTGGGTGCTACTACTTCCCTACTTCAGAGTGCCAGAGGACTATGAATGCATTTTAAAATGAAATCATTTTTAAATCAGTCTGGTACTCTGCAGGACACTGGGGAAGGAAGGAACAAAAGATGATATGCAAATTCCATATTTCTTATATCACAATGAAGCAAAAAATCAAGCATTCCTTTATAGCAAATGTTCCAACTACAATTCATTTTAAATCCATGCAATCGGAATTTTCCCTTTAAAATATTTCATGAGAAAGAACATCATTTGGGACTTTTCCCACTGTTAACATGCAGGTAATCCTCAACTTATGATTACAATTGGCACCAGAATTCCTGTTGCTAAACAAAGCAGTCATTAAGTGAGTCGTGCCCAGTTTTTTGATTTGTTTTGTTGTTAAGCAAATCACCACAGTTGTTAAGTGAATCACGCAGTTCTTAAGAAAATCCAGCTTTCCCTATTGACTTTGCCTGTAGGAAGACAGGTAGGAAGGTTGCAAATGGTGATTATGTGACTGTGGACACCGCAACCATTATAAATACATGCTGGTTGCCAAGTGCCCAAATTTGATCGTACGACTGTGGGGATACCGCGATGAGCATAAATGCAAGGACCTGTCGTAAGACACTTTTTCAAAGCTGTTGTAACTTCAAACGGTTGCTAAATAAATGCTTGTAAATTGAAGATTATCCTTGTCTGGCCTCCAGTTCTATATTTTCCTCTGGGCTGGTAACCATGTTTTCTGAATCTTGGGCAAGAGTATCTTCTCCATCCCAGCTTATACCACCAGCAGGTGTCCCAAACCTGGGCCTTAAAAAACCCAAGCAGCTGGGTGTTGTCCCCAGATGTCAATCTCGTCCAGGTCCCATAGTTCTTTTGGACTCTTTCTCCTCTGCCGTTATGCTGTAACTTCTGTTCTTTGTGTAGTAAAGTAGTTGGGCTCGGGCACCTTGCATTTTGCTCACAACTCTGTTTGAAACAGGGACTCCTGATGGAGATATCTACAGGCTGTAGATATCTGATACTGATAGGCCATTAAAATAATGGTTACATTCCTACATTACCCTTAGCTGTGATCCAGATAGCATCTCCTATTTTTAAAAATGCTGCCATGTGTATCTTATGCTGCTTATGACTCTCTGATCATGCCGGTTGTTGCACAATGTTGCACAATGACTTGTGCAGAGTAACCTCTGGGCCCTGAAGGCTTGCACAGTGAACCGTAATGTTGCAGTAGATATAAGTAATGATTCAATGAACAGATACGTTAAAGTGTATAAAAATAGTTTACTCAAAGAAATAGCACAGTCCAAATAACAGTCCGAATCATACACATTCAGTCAGTCACTGTTTAGAAGTACAGCAGTCTCCTTACTAGCCTTTCTTTGTCTTAATCAGCAAACAAAGATTTCAGCTTTCAAGCAATTCTATACTATCACAGATAGCTATGCTACACACAGAGCTTACTCTCAGACACGAAGTCAATTAAGCAATGGATCAGCAGAAGAGAGAGAGAACTAACCATGTTCTCTAGCTCCCTCTTATGGCCGTTACTGCCAGTCAGAATGCACCAATGCATTTAAAGCTGTATTACATATATACATTTAAACATTGATTTGTGGCTTGTTTATATTAACCAAACCAACCATTTGGACAGAGTCCTAACACTGGTGATACTAAATAAAAATAGCAATGGCATCTCTCTTTTGTCTGTACTGGTCCAGACGTTTTGACAGGTACCTGTTCATGCCAATATTTTTTTATGTTTTCTCTCCCTACAGTCCTGTGCTGTATTATTGGATTCTTGCTGGGCTTGATTTTTGTTCAGGGCTCAGGCAACTATTTTGTGGCTATGTTTGATGACTATTCAGCCACTCTGCCCCTGCTTATTGTTGTAGCCGGCGAAGCTTTTGCCATAGCCTGGGTCTATGGAGCTGACAGGTAATTCTCTTACCTTCCCTCACATCTCTGCACGTTTCCAATTAGTTTGTGTGATTGGAAGTTGGAGAAAGAAAAGTGGGGTTTAATCGGCAATCGTAATTTTTGTGTAACCATTGCGCAATCTTGTTCAGCTGTCTCCTACTTTTGCCTGTATGTTTCTCTTTCTGCAGGTTCTTGGATGACATAGAAAACATGCTGGGCTGGCGGCCGTGGAAAATCTACAGCTACATGTGGCGCTTTGTGAGTCTGGCAGCAATGTTGTGCCTGTTGCTAGCGAGTTTGGTATACCTGGTCATGAAGCGCCCCACCTACACCGCCTGGAACAGAGAAAAGGTAAGAAATTTATTTACTCTTGTGTTTCATGCGTTGCACTTGGCCTGCTTGTCTTCTGTTTGAAAACAAACAAAAATAAAATGAAATCTAGGGACTGTTTAAATCTAGGGGTCTGGGAGTTGAAGTCCACAAGTCTTAAAGTTGCCAAGTTTGAAGACCTCTGGCTTAAAGTATCCGTCTCCAACCTTTCCGGCTTTACAGAGTGGCGGGTGGGGGAGAAAAGGGATGGTTCCTTGTGAGCAGCGGGCGAATGCATGCATGCATGCAGCTCCATTTGCGCGAGCGGCGGGCATGCGCGCCTGCTGCTTGTACAAATGGAGCTGCAGGCACACAGTCACCTGTCACTTCCACAGCCCTGTTCCAAACAGGCCGGCCCCAAGGTTGGGGACCTCTGATTTAAAGGGTGGGTTCACACAATATGTTTAGCCTTAACCTTGGGTTAGAATTAAAAAAAAACAACACACAAGAGTTCAGATTGTTAAGCCCAAACAAATGCATCATATTATGGCTTACTTATGGAGCAGCATGTGGAGAAGATCTTTTTCCACTGAATTCTCAGTGGAAAACCAGGGAATGTACAGAAGAGGCTGATGTAAAAGGGAGATAATGCATCTAAAATTTCCTCTCTCCCTTCCCTTTCCAGGCAGAGGAGGAGCAGCTGGAATATCCACCATGGGCCTTGGGCCTTCTCGTTAGCCTGATCGTTGTGGCTGCTCTACCCATTCCAGTCATGTTTCTTAGACAGCTCTTGCTGGAACGGTTTTCCCAACACAGCCACAGCTCTGGCCAGATACCTGTACCCACCGAAGAAGAAGATGGGGTGCAAGAAAAAGAAAGTCCGGCTGATCTTGCTCTCAATCACCCAGGCAATGGTTACTTGCTTGTGCCCGCAGAAGAGGGGCAGGAATAGAATGGGTGATGTACAGGTAGTCCTCGACTTACAACCACAGTGGAGCCCAGAATTTTGGTCATAAGTCATTGCGGTCATAAGTTGAGGCACTACATGACCAAACTTGATTTTATGACCATTTTACAACAGTCATAAAGTGAGTCAATCACAGTTAAGTGAATTAAGTGAATCGGGGTCATAAAGCAAATCCAGCATATATCCAACAGGCGTTTTTTGCCATTTTTTGGGTGTGCTAGAAAATGGCAAAAAACATGGCAGATTGTGGTCACATGACCGAAAGCCGCTGCAACCGGTTATACAAGTGAGTCAGTTGCCAAGCACCCAAAATGCAATCATGTGACTAGCAGAGTGCGGCAGTCATAACTTGGAGGACGGATCACAAATAGCTTTTCTGAAGTCCGTCATAACTTTGAGCAGTCGTTAAGCAGCCATTTTGAAGTGCATCGTAACTTTGAATGGTTATTAAGCGACAGTCGTTAAGCGAGAACTACCTGTATAGAATGCGCAATTCTCCACCTGTTTGCTGCTGCATTTCCAGCCTTTGACAGCCTTAATAAGAAAGAATATTTCTTTTGGTCTCACAGTCCTGCCTGTAAGAACAAGAGAAAAGTTACTTGGGTCTAAAAGGAGAGACCCATTATAGTTACTTCAGAGACTGACGCCAAGTCCAAGGCTTCTGGAGCTAAACCATCATAGCTTTTCCACTGGAAGCTACAAGCTTCTTACTTTTCAGCACTCTCAGAGTCATGCTTGTCCACACCTATTCCGTTCATAATGGTGGAATGGAACCTGAGTGGCTATTGGTAGGGAGGGAATTCCAAGCAAAGCATTTAAAAACAAAATCAAGTATTTAATGCTAATTTAGTGCTTATTCGTTAAAGCCTGATTAATTCCTAAAAGTTGAATGTATATGATCTATGTGATCACAGTGTACAGTATATTTTTTAAGGTTAAGATGGGAGTGAGAGGGGGAAAATAATTTAAAATGGAAATTAGACTGCTTTAATGTTCTCATTTAAGCAGCGTATTTCGCTAGTGCTTCTTTTTAAACCAAGTAGAAAAACACGAGGAAAGGGTTTCCAGAATTCTTTTTTTAGCCCTTAATGATAGTCCTACTGTGGGTCATGTGACTAAGAGGAAACAGGGCTTAGATCAGTGGGCAACATTCCAAGCTACTGTCTAACTATCTCTCCCAAAGAGATACATAGAGGGGATTTTTCTGACAGTTTTTTTTTTTTTAATCCTGGCCTGATCTGGGTCACTTCAAATTTGACCTTTCTTTTACGGACGACTTCTCCCACACCAAATTTGGTCCTATTCTGCTGATGAACAGGCAGATAAAGTCCTGAGTCCCTTTACATAATTTCTTTGCGGCATTCCATTGGGTTGGAAAGAATCAAAAAGTTAATGGTAACATAATTGGTGTGTTTAAAAAATTAATAGGGCACTAACCAGTTGTAACTTTAAACATTTTTTAAAAATACAAAAAAAGACAATTGTTAAGGATATCTATAAAAGTGAAGACTGCACTATTATACCATTCTTTTAAAAAAGCTGTCTTTTGTATGATCAGAAAAAGGACAGAAAAGACATTTGGAAAACATTACCAGCTTCCAGATGGATAGTTTGCAGGGGTGGGATTCTACCGGTTCGGGCGAACCGGATGCTCTGACGATCAGCTGAGAGCGAACCGGTTCGCTCCGACGATCGGGTGGGCCCGCCCGCCCGCTTTGCTGACCTATATCTTCACAGCTGATTCGCGTGGCAGAGCGGATTGCTGCGCCTCAGCTGTGTTTCTTCCCAGCAGTAACGCAGAAGGTAAGTTTTAGTTAAACTGCGCATGCGCGCGCAAAGCACACGATCACCGAACCGGTTGTTAAACCGGCAGGATCCCACCACTGATAATTTGTCATATGAGCTCCCTTTTTCAATAAATGTGAATGAATGAACAACACACAACAATTCCATATCATCTTGGAAGACACATGACTTGTGCTGGAGAACAGTAAAATTGAAAATGGAACGATAAAAGACCTGTGAATAAAATATATTTAAGTGGACTCTCTTCACTTTGGTGAACCACCTTACAGTTTGAACAACTGTCAAAGAACCTTTTTCCGTTCCCCATGAAGGCATCTTTAAAAATTATTGGTTGGACAAACTCTGACTAGAGAATTACAGTTACTGGATTTCAAGGCACTATGCTCTGCAATGATCAGTGGTAAAAGGAAATGAGGCCATCAAAAAACATGATGGCTAGACACCATCAAAGTTCACACCAGCAAGAGCATAGAACAACTGAAAGAAACCATACAAGACAGGAAAATGCAGACACAGCTGGGAATTCCTGAGAATTGGAGATGATTGAACAGATGGCAGCGTCATGTTCTGCAAAGAGAATGAATGAGATCCAGGAAGAAAAGGCCTGATGTCCAGGTGCATTTGATGCAAAAGCATCTATGTCTCATACTGGTATGTGTCCCTCCCTATTCCCCAAAAATCATTTTAGATTGTAAGCTCCTCAAGAGCAAGGTCCCACCTGGTATCTGATTACACCACATCCTTTCATGTTCTAAAGCAGTGTTTCTCAACCTTGGCAGTGTTAAGATATGTGGACTTCAGCTCCCAGAATTCTCCAGCCAGACATGCTGATTGGGGACTTCTGGGACTAGAAGTCCACACCTCTTAAAGTTGCTGAGGTTGACAAAACACTGTTTTAAACTAATTTAGACTAATTGTTATATTGGTGACTTGGAAGAATCTCTGGCTCTGGGTTGGGACCTCTTAGGAGGGTTGTCACAAATATTTTTTTTAAAATTGGAAGGGCAAAGTTGTCAAAACATATTGCCAGTTATGCTTGTTTAATCTGCACAAGGCTGTTGTAAGCAGTTACGGTGGTGCAGTTTGAGAATTCTCAGTTACTACTAGTGGTATGTTTATTCCTTGCATAACCAAATCATAGCCTTACTTCTGTAAGATTCTACTTCAGTGAGAAATAAAGGGGAGGATGGACTTTTCCAGTACTCTATCAGAGATTATAGCTCAAAGAGCTAAAAGCTTTGGAGAAGTAGTCAATAGACTGCTTGTTTTATAATATTCTCTATGGGGAATTACTGGACTTTTTCAATAGTTCAATAAATGAACTGTATGTTGGGGTTTAAATTTTGTTTTGAGGACTTCCCTAATGCAGAGAAGAACAAAGCAAGTAATTAAAACTCCACTGTTCTGATGACAGGTGTCAATTTCTTATAAGGGAACAGAACCTTAGGTGAACAAATGAGCATTAAAGAAGAAAACATATTTAATTGTTTCCCCCTTTCTCTTCAATAAAAGCTGTTTAGCACAAACAATTGCATTGTATTAAATTCTTGGGGTGGGAAAATGTGTCCGATTTCTATCTTGGTTGATTTAAACTTCTTTATCATACATTAAAGAACTGCAGTGGCAATAAAGATAAGTTGTCAAATTCAAATTAGGGAAGTTTTCCTTGCTCAAATAAGGGCACTTAAAAACAGATACAGCTGCCACAATTTATTTCATTTTGATTGGGCAGCCTAAGGACATCTCAGTCACTCTTTGTGCTATAAAAGTTCCAAAATGTGAAACAGGTTGTTTCAGGGATTTTGGAATTCACCATTCAAAATCAGATTTCATGAAATGGTGTACCCCAAATGGTTCAAAATATAATATTTTCCCTATTGTGTCTATTACCTTGAAACTCAGGCACCCGAGTTTGACGTGGAGCTAATAAGAACTTGATCCCTGAATGTGAGAGACACTTATCTTTGCAAAGGGGCTTCTTTGCCCACCTGAAAATATGAATCGTCAAAAATACAAATCACCAAGTAATTCAGGCAAAGCAAAAAGCATTTATTAAAGGATGGTCAAGTCTTTTTATTGGGTACAGAAACAAATGACAAGCGTATTGTTATATGGGACACTTTAGAACAGGAGTCCTCAACCTGTGTCTTCAGTCCAACACCAGGCCGTGGCCTATTCATAACCGGGGCCACGTGAGTGGTGGGCGCCAGCGGTCGCAGCCCCACTTTCACACAAATGAAGATGTGCGTGTGTGCAACTGCCCTCACAAAACCATCCCTTCTTCCTCCCCTCCCTCCCCCTGCTGGGCCACTGCTTTAGAAAACAAATGATCAAACAATAAAAGAATAGAATAGAATTTTTTTATTAGCCAAGTGTGATTGGACACACAAGGAATTTGTCTTGGTGCATATGCTCTCAGTGTACATAAAAGAAAAGATAAGTTCGTCAAGAATCACAAGGTACAACACTTAATGATAGTCCGGGTACAAATAAGCAATCAAATCATAGTAGGAACCAGTCAATATAAATTGTAAGGATACAAGCAACAAAGTTACAGTCATTTGTGGGAGGAGATGGGTGATGGGAACGATGAGAAGATTAATAGTTTGACAGTGTTGAGGGAATTATTTGTTTAGCAGAGTGATGGCATTCGGGAAAAGACTTACACTTGCAAGTTTTAAGAAAGGTACAAACCCAGCTGGATTTATGGGTTACATTACTCTTTGTCAGCTGGATTTCTATCTTTCTTATAACTATTGTATGTGAGACTTGAATAGAAAATTCTAGACAACTAGATAACAAAAGTGGCAAATTTATGGGTTGCATTTCAGCTGAGTTTGTATCTTTCTTAAAACTTGTGGGTGTATTCAAGAACTTTTAGAATATCCTGTATTGTGTAGCGGCAAAAACACAAATTCTTGAATATCAAAAGAAAATAAAATGGCAATGCCTTACAGGAGCTGATGTGACTGCATTTTCAGATATATATTTTTAATGATTTTAAAAAGACCAGCTGCCTATTCCAATTGTGTAAACTCATAATGCATGGAGGAAGAACAAAAACTGCATTTGATTTAATGAAATTGAAATTAAAACATAGTTGATATGTACCGATAGAAGAGAATATTTGTAGCTCAGGGCAGAACTCTGGAGACTTCTCTGTTCTCTGAGCTTGGTGGTTTTCTTGCAGACATTTCATTACCAAACTAGGTAACATCATCAGTGCTAGAAGAGAGGGGTTTGCACCAGTTCAGTAATAAAACATCTGCAAACAACCACCAAGCTCAGAGAGCACCAAGGACCCCATAGTTGAAATGCCTCCATATTTTACAATGTTTACTATCAATTTAGAATTACACAATTTGTAGTATTTGGAGAACTCTGCAAGTTAATAAGAATCATTTAAATCCCTAAAACTTTAGGTTGTATACCTTTGATACACTTGATATCCTAGTAAGGGTAACAAATTATTCAACTTTAGGGCATCTAAAACTGAAAAACCAGAATCTATGTCTTTATTTGATCCAGGAAGGAGAAACTTTGAGTATCTATTCTTTCTGATGGAGAAAAGTTACTTATGTAGTTGCTAAATGTTGGCACCAACTTGATAGCACATCTATTTCCTTCCAAACACCAGATAATTCTAAGCAATTTGGCTGCCGTTTGTTTATTATTAAATTCATATGCAACCCATTTCATTGTCCTGAGTAACTCTGGACTGCTTACAATAGAATAAAAGCATAAGTATAAAAACATTTAAAGCATTAAGATTAAAATTAGCAACAATTAAGTAAAAGTTTAAAATCAAGAGCATAAACAGTATAGGGTTAGGGTATTTTACAAGTTAAAAGAAAATATCCAAGTTAAATTCAATTCTTGATGATACAACATGTTCCTAAGTAGTTTCATTGGCAACAATATGGACATTTTTTGGTGGTTTGCATAGCCAGTCAGTGTAGTGATTAAGGTGCTGGCCTAGAAACCAGGAGACTGAGTTCTAGTCTTGCCTCGGACATGAAAGCCGGCTGGGTGACTTTGGGCCAGTGCCTTTCTCTGAGCCCAACCTGCCTCACAGGGTGGTTGTGGGGAAAATAAGAAGAAGGCAAATTTATGTTTTAATAATACATACGGCATAAAAATCTAATAAATAGTTTTCCATTCCTGCATTTCAAATTATATCTAGTTTTTCACTTTGACTAAAGAGGTTTTTCCCTGCCTTGCCTTTCTATTTTAGCTCATTGAAGAATTCTTAAAACTCCCCACTTCACGCAACCATGATTAAGCTACTAGCCAACTCTATTTTGATGGGGTGTACAATACAGTTAGTCCTCAACATACTATCACAATTTGGCCCCAAATTTAGGTTGCTAAGTGAGAAATTCATTAAGTGAGTTTTGCACCATTTTACAACTTCTTGCCACATTTATTAAATGAACCACTGAGGAGGTTAAATTAGTAACACTGTTGTTAAGTGGATCCGGTTTCCTCATTGACTGCTTGTCTGAAGGTTGCAAAAGGGGATCGCATGACCCCAAGGCACTGCGACCATCATAAATGTGAGTCACTTGTCAAGCATCCAAATGTAAATCACATGACCACGGGGATGCTGCAACGATCATCAATGTGAAAAATGGTCATGTCACTTTTTTCATTGCGATTGTAACTTTGAACGGTCACTAAGTGAACTGTTGTAAATCGAGGACTAACTTGTGCGAACTCAATCCCACCTGGTTAGCTTTTAGCATCTCAGTCCAACCTTGCGCGTTTACGCAAAAGCCAATCCAACATTTTTTAAATTGAAGTTCATTTTGCTGCCCCCTACTGGCAGTGCCGGGGGATTAAAGTCTTTCTTCGAACGGGGCGGGGCCTCCTCCGCCTCGCACGATCCCTTACTTCGCATCGTATGATCGCTTTACCTTCGCCCCTTCCTTTAGAGAGGAACGACGGCACCGGGGTCACGTGACCCACAAAGTCGTGGAGGGGGAGATTATGCCCTTACATGCATTTGCTACAAAAACAGTTTTGCGCATGAGCTGACGGAAGTTTGCGCGGTTTCATTTACCCGGCCCCCCCACCAGCACCACCTTCCCTCCTCGGCTCTTCAAGCCGGCAACCAGAAAAGAGGATGTCATGGCTTCAGCCCGCCTCTCCCTCTCTCGGGTGCCGATGCATCGTCACGTGACCGGCAATGACCCTCTCCCATTCTCCGCGCTGCTTTTCCTCCCCCCCTCTCACTTTTTTTTTTATTCCTCCTGTCCCCCTGCCGGCCGCTGGATCACGTGACTCTATAAAGCGGGTTGCCGCCTTGAGTCGGGCACAGCTGAGTAGAGTGGAGCGATGGCGGCGGCAGCGGCGGGTCCCGGGAGGGAGCGGGAGCTCCCGCCTCGCATGGAGGGTGAGCGTGCCGGGGCTCGGGGAGCAGGGAAGGCGGGGCGCGGCAGCCGGACCAGCCTGTCGGAGGCTGAACGCCAAAGCACGCGCGAGCTGCCTCTCCGAAGACGAGGGCATGCCCGGGCATGAAGATTTCCATGGCTCCCTTTAGCCTGAGCGCCTTGATGCTGCTCCTCTCCAGCCTAGCGCCTTCCTAAGGAGACCGACTCCGACAGTCGCCGTCCCCACCCAGCGAGTCCCCCATTGCCTCTGCTTGGCGGAGGGTTGCAGTCTTGCCGGGCTGAGGAAGGGCAGGGCCGTGGGCATGTTTTGTTTGTGTCCGTGCGACAACCCTGCCAGGTAGGTTCAGGTGGCGGGCAAAAAAAAAACAAAAACCTCGGCTGCCTTTGGGCTTCTGCTGCTTCTTCCTCCAGAATCTCGGGGTGCTTTTCATCTATGGGAGGCTTTATTCTTGAAGTGATGCCTTGCCTCAGGGTGACTAAATCAGAATAAGGATTTTGAAACGACAATAGGGGAACCTATCCTAGCAGGAGAGTTTTATTTAGCGCTCCAAAGATGCTGAGCCGGGATTCCGATGAGGATCTGGTCATTGATGATTTAGATTTCTTAAGCCACCCGACTCGAAAGCAACTCTGATTCAAATTAAAAACAAAATCACAGTGTCTTAACAATTCCGATGAGGATCTGTCATTGACGATTTAGATTTCTAAAGCCACCCGACTGGAAAGCAACTCTGATTCAAATTGAAAACAAAATCACAGTACATTAATACATACACCTTCACCCCATGGAGGAGGAGGATGAAGAAATAGGAATAGATGTATTACCAAGAACAAATCCAGATTATTGCAAGATTGGGAAAAAGCCTGTTTCAAAGACAGCAGAGTTGGTGGTGTTCAAACCTCTGGGTGGGAGTGGGCGATGCCAGGGCAGGGCAGAATTCAGGTGCTGCAACCGAGTTGGAAATGTTTGAAAAGGTTCTTTGCATGGTCTTTTCTTGTTAAAATTGTTGTAGTCACTATATTTCAAGTGGCTGGTGCACAAAGGAACACAATAAATTCCCGAAAATCAAAGCCACAACAAAACATTGAAACGTGAGATGGCGATGGATGCTAGCATCAAAGTAGAAACTGAAAATCTATATAAGGGCAGTGTCTTCAGGAAGTTAATTAAAATGTCACAAAATCGGCACGGAAACTTTTGAATTCTTAACAAATGAAATGAGGGAAAGCAAAAAAAAATGGTATTGTAGTGAAGCTGTGGAGTCTATATTTCAGGTGTTTCTAGATGAGGATTTTATTGGGCTAAGCTTTCAGTTTCTTAAGTTGAATGTGCAAGTGCTCCAAATTTATTCCAACTGTAATACATCCATTTTTTAAAAAACTCTTATTTGTGTCCCTCCTTCCCTCTCTCTCACACAACACACACACACACAAATAAATATCCAGTAATAAAGAGAAAGATGGAGCAGCTGTGCAATTCTTTTTAATAGTAATGGGACTTTGCTCTTGATAAGTGTCCGTCTCATAACTGTAAGTTACAAATGTTCACATTCGGTTTTGCTTTTCACGTAGATATTTTGGAGTGAAGATTTAATATGTTTAAAGGATGATAGATTTGATTTAAATCACCAGTTTAAGAATCATTACTTTCTTGTACTTTGATATAGAAATACATTTTTCAGTACTCTGGTACTTTTTGATTCAGTTTCTGAAAAATGGAATTACACATGGTTGTCTTATCTGGAGATTCAAAAATTATTCTCAAGTGACTCTATGGTGTGCTGTCTCAATAGGATTTAATTCCTACATTTTCTCCAGCACAACTCAGAAATTTATTTTAAGAAACTGTACGCCCACCACCCCTTCTTCCTCCTGTCCAAGTCTCTTCCATTTCTCCTCCCTCCATCTTTGTCTTCTCAGTTTTACAAAGAGATAAGAAAATGGTGTGTCTTGTCAAACAAGGTCAATCAATTGGTTACCATTAACCAATATGCTGATAAAATATAATTCAAATGAATATTCATATTGATGTGTTTGAATTAAATAAGATCTCAATAACATTTTAAAATGTGATTTAACTAAGATCCTCATTTTTTAAAGAAAAACAGTTATCCATCTTGATTGCCTGTTAACATGTTTGAGAATATACTTTGGTAGTTGTTCTTTTAATTTAGATCTTATAGTTTAGTACTTGAACTGTATTTGTATATTTCTGCCTATATTTCCAAATTTGAGAAAACAAAGAGAAAAAATATTCTCCATTTTTAGGCAAAGCACAGAGATCCTTTGGTAGGTAGAAATCAAAACTAGCAAAATGAAATTTTTTAACGATATTGAAGTTTATCTGAACTACTAAATTTTAGAAATGTATCTAATAATTTGCCACTGTATTTTTGGACAATAAAATTCATTTCTTCACCAAAACTGATATATGTGAATTGGGTTTGTTTTTCCCTAGCCATTGACATGGGTGTTGTAGTTCTTGCTGTGGCCCTTTGTGTTTTCTATATTTTTTTTTACAACTTATATTGGATTTTGTTGTTGTTACGGGTTTGTTTCTTTTGACTTTTAATTCTGTTAGCTGCCCAGAATCTCTGTTGAGAGATGGGCAGCCATGTAAATAAATGAATGGTCCTTGCTACAGATATTGGTGCTAACGTGTATTAAATACCTAGTTAATTCTTTAAACTGAAAAAGGCCATGCTTAATGAGATTAAATAATAGTATTTCTAATTCATAATTTTTTTGGCCACAACAGAAATCTAAAAGCTACTTAGGAGCCAGAGGGGATGTTGCTTAGGGAATTCTGGGAGTTGAAGTCCACACATCTTAAAAGTTGTCAAAATTGAGGAACGCTGCTAGATTATTGTTCAGAGGAGTATTGCCTCTGGAAGTAGTTCTGTTTGGCTCTCTGGTTGATAATTGTCTCTAGAAGTGCCTTCTGTAACTCTGTCTCATTACTTTATCCAAATCAAGTTAGTAGTGATCAAGTAAAGGACAAGTTAGCAACTTACAATCTAAATTTAGATCACAAGGTATAAATGTGGAAAAAAGCAGGAAGACATAACCTGCAGCACGCTTTATGTGGATCCAGGCACTAGAGATGGTATTGAAATTTCAGAAAAATGCAGTTTTACTCTGGTGTAAAACGAGCATTTTTAATTGGCGCATTTTGGGGTGTGAATGGGAGACAAGGGTGTATTACTCTGTCAGGCAAAGGTTCTTTCTAGATCACGTCCTTTGCTGATCATGGGGAAGTGTTGACAGAATAGAAAACAGGGGAGGTAGGAACATGTATGTGCAAAGACTCGAGAATACAGACAAATGTTAAGGGGAAAATGGCTAAGTAAATACTAAACGTTTTGTGAACCTGGCATCACTGCTAACCTATATATCTACTTTAACCATGCCAAGCATATTTTAAAAACAGGTTTCGGTTTCACGTTGCTCTAATATCAGGTGAACCAAAGCGTTTTCTCATACAAATTAATAACAAATATATGTACAGGTAGGCCTCAACTTACAATTGGCCGCTTAGTGACTGTTCCAAATTATGATGGACCTCCCCGGGGCTACTTAACAACCTTGATTCAAAGTTCCGATGGCCATCTTCCCACCCACCCCACCCCCGCATGGTCTTGTTTTGAATGCTCAGTAACTCGCCCTCATCTACATCTGTTTGCAGTGTCCCGTGGTCACATGACTACGATTTAATACGGTTTTTTTTTACAGAAACCAGCATGTACTTTCAATTTTCCACTCATTGGGGAAGACAGACTCACTTAACAATCATGGTAATTCACTTAATGACTGCTGCAAAAAAGGTTGTAAAATTGGCTGTGGTCACCAGGTGACCCAACAAATGATTTGCAACCATAATTCCAGCTAACTTACGGTCATAAGTCAAGGACTACCTGCATAAAGCTCTAAGAATCCCTAAGTCAAACCATTTTTACGTTATGGCTGTAAGGCAGCTTTGCCGTCTTCAGGTCCCCCTGACATCTGTGTGAGCCAGGTAGAAGAATGTTGAAATTAAGAGATAAATTATTTCTGGCTGGTTGGTTTTAGATCCTTGGTCTCTTTATTCTATGGAGAGACCAAAAATAATGAACTGATACTTGAAGCAATCACATGAAGTGATAGCTAAATATGCTGCTAGGTAAATAATTAGTCATGATAAGACTGTCTTGAAAGGAAATGGGTGGCACGTCAAAGAAGTGAAAAAGAAAATTGGTTTATTTGCTAGAACTGATGAAGGAAGAACTTGATTTTCTTTATCATCTTCTATTGACATTTGCAACGGGTAAATTTCGGGCTGTGGTAAAGGGGTTTCTCGGTTAAAAGATGAGTCAGCCATGTTGACATGAGTAAGAGCGTACAAAGGTTCACATGCTGCTCTGTAAGTTTGCTTCTTAGTTTCTGTTCATCATTCTCTTAGTTTCGATTCATCAGTCATCAGTTCCATCCCCTTGGACACTGCAAGATTAACTACCCCATCTCCAGTAGATGAAAGCCTCCAGGGAAGGTGGTGAGAACACTCTATGTAATGCATAACTCGTTCCATTGACCAGAAGCTCTTACTCTCAGGTTCTTCCTAATGTCTAATCCAGGGGTCTCCAACCTTGGCAACTTTAAGACTTGTGGACTTCAACTTCCAGAATTCCTCAGCCAGCTTTGCTGAGTTTTGCTGGCTGAGGAATTCTGGGAGTTGAAGTCCACAAGTCTTAAAGTTGCCAAGGTTGGAGACCCCCGGTCTAATCTGTATCTACATCCTTGGAAGATTCATCCCATTAGCTTTACTTTACCCTCCGGAGCAAGGGAGAATCATCCTAACCCTAACCCTAGCCCTCTACAACAGGGGTGTCAAACTCAAGGCCCGTGGGACGGATGCAGCCTGCAGGGTACTTAAATCTGGCCCGCGGGGAGGCACCCTAGAAACAGCGAAGGACCAGCCTGCGGTGCCTCTGCCAGCAAAAACGGAGCTCGGGAGGGCCACCCTCTCGTTTTTGCTGGCAGAGCACTCGGGCCACCACACGCACCCCCAACACGAGTGACGTCGAGCTGGCCACGCCCCCCCCCCAAGGTCAAACACAACCCTGATGCGGCCCTCAATGAAATCAAGTTTGACACCCCTGCTCTACAACAATCCTTTGGTCATTTTGGAAGGGTATGACAACCTTTCGGATATTTAAAGATGGCTATCATGCCCCTTCTCAATCTTTTCTTCTCCAACCTAAACATGCCTAGTTCTTTTAACCATTCCTCATAGGATTAATTTGTTTTCCAGATCTTTGTAGTTCTTCTGTAGACTTGTTTCTGTTTATCAAGTGCGGGACTCAGCACAATACTCTGAGGCCTGACCAAGGCAGAGCAGAGAGGGACAATTACTTCCTGTGATCTGGACTCTACACTCCTCTTGATGCTCTTCAAGAGGTTGTTGGCCTTCTTTTCAGCTGCATTACACTATTGGAATAGGTTGAGCTTGTGATTCATTAGTACATCTAAGTACCGTATTTTTCGGAGTATAAGACGCACCTTTCCCCCCCAAAAAAGAGGGTGAAAATCTGGGTGCATCTTATACTCCGAATGTAGCCCCACCCAGCCTCTCAAACGGAGGTTTCAGAGGCTGAAAAAAGCCTCTGAAATGGAGCTTCAGAAAAAAAGCCTCTGAAATGGAGGTTTCAGAGGCAGGAAAAAAAAAGCAAGGCGCAGAGCTCACAACCAACCAACCTGTTGCTAAAATTCACCTCTGAGAACAGCTGATTGGGGGTATTCCGGGAGCAGGATCCACCGCCAATCAGCTTTTTTCTTATTTTCCTCCCCAAAAACTAAGGTGCGTCTTATACTCCGAAAAATACGGTACCTCTTACATGTGCCGCTCCTGAACCAGATTTACCCTGTCCTGTACATACATCCCTTGTTTTCCTTATCTAGTTGTGTAGTCTTACATTTCCCCCTACAGGTAGACCACGGCTTACCACAGTTCATTTAGTGACCATCCAAAGGGCACTGAAAAAGTGACTTATGACTATTTTTCATACTTACGACCATTGTAGCATCCCCATGATCACATGGTCATAATTCAGATGCTTGGCAATTGGCTCATATTTATGACGGTTGCAATGTCCTGGGGTCATGTGATCTTCTTTTGCGACCTCCTGACAAGCAAAGTCGATGGGGAAGCCAGATTCATTTAATAACTGTGTTACTAACTTAACAATTGTACTGATTCAGTAACAACTGTCTCAGGAGGAGCCGAGGTGGCGCAGTGGTTAGAGTGCAGCACTGCAGGCTACTTCAAGCTGACTGCTAGCTGCAGTTCGGCAGTTCAAATCTCACCGGCTCAAGGTTGACTCAGCCTTCCATCCTTCTGAGGTGGGTAAAATGAGGACCCAGATTGTTGGGGGCAATATGCTAACTCTGTAAACCGCTTAGAGGGGGCTGTAAAGAACTGTAAAGCGGTATATAAGTCTAAGTGCTATTGCTATTGCTATTTAGCAAGATACGTTTTGGGCTCAAATGTGTTCGTAAGTCGAGGACTACCTGTACTTATTTTTAATCTACTTGTTCTTGCCTGCTATTCTAGCCTAAGACTGTCTGGATTTTTCCCCTGTCCTCCCTAATATTAGCTTTGTTTTGGATTACCATGTTAAACAACTCAAGCTGTCGCCATTTATTAGGCATGTCATAACAAAACATATAAACTATGTTATAATAACGGCGTGTGGCCCATAGTGCTTTTGTGCCAGTCAATTGATTTCTGCCATTCGCTGAGCATGATGACAGACCGTAATAGGGATTAGATGAGTCATAGAGAATGGAAATTCTTTATATCCTGGGAGTGGGATTCCGGTACAGGCAGTCCTCAACCGCAGTTGAGCCCAGAATTTCCATTATTAAGTGAGGCAGTTGTTAAGTGAGTTGTGTTTCATTTCCATGACCTTTTTGTCATGGTTGTTAAGCGAATCGCTGTAGTTGTTAAGTGAATTGTGCAGTCGTTAAGCGAGTGTGACTTCCTCCATTGACTTTGTTTGTCAGAAGCTGCCTAGGAAAGTAGCAAATGACAATCTCGGGACCCTGCAACCATCTTAGATGTATGCCGGTTGCCTGAAGTTTGATCGTGTGGCTGTGGGGAGGCTGCAACGGTCATAAGTGTGAGAACTGGTCACAAGTCACTTTTTTCCATTCCATTCTAATTTTGAATAGTCATTAAACAAAAATAATTGTAAATCAAGGACAACCTGTAATTCAATGATGTGAAGCAGGATGCTGGGCTGGGCAGAGCTTAGATCTTAATTTACTTGACTGTTTTGATCCTGGAGTCCTTTCTTCTCCTCATAGCTCATGTGTTTTTCTCCCTTTCAGGCACAAGTTCAGATCAAATCCTTCAGACAGGAACCATTCTTCTCAAAAGGTGAGTTCTATATCTTCACTAAATATCTCGACCAGGGTTTCTCAACCTTGATGAGATTAAAAAGGTGTGGAATTCTGGGAGTTGAAGTTGCTCAGGTTGAGAAGCTAAGGTTGAGAAGTACTACTCTAGAGGCATATAGTCCAGGGATGGGTTCCACTTACCTACCCTACCGGTTCGTATCGCAATGGAAGTGCGCGTTTTGGGGTTCGGGGGCGTGGACAGCCGGCCATCGCTGCCGGTTCGGCCAGCGGGGGCAAATTCCCGCCACCGGTTCGGGCGAACCGGTCTGAACCGGCAGCAACCCATATAGTCCCCCTCTTGGAGGAACTAGCAATAAAGCCAAGACTTTGAGCTGTTGATTCTTCTGCGAAGACCTGCAATGACAGAGCTGGTTGAGATCTCTGGCTGAAAATTCTCGTATGATTTATTTTATTTTACTGGGATCCTGTTTCAGCTTTATCAGGGATCGGGTACAGTGCTGTGGAGATTCAGAACGCATTGAGGTGACCATGGCAGAGCTTGAAGATCCAGAGGCTCAGGCTTGTAATTCCAATACCAAATCGCTAAGTGACTGCCTGCGCCGGATTGGAGATGAGCTGGATGGAAACACGGAGCTGCAGAGGTAACGTGATCAAATTTCAGTGTTTGTTGCGCCACCACTGTAGCCATTATTTCTTTTTTAGAAGATCTAAATTGTTATTTGCAGTTCCATTATTCATGAACGCTTCTAAACAACAGAAACGGTTGGGGTTGGGGGGGAAGAACTATAGGGAGACTTTGACTTACAATGCAGTGGATCCCAGAATTTCCATCATACGTCACGACGGTCATAAGTTGAGGCACCCAGCTGACCAACCCAGTTTTATGATATATTTTGTAGTAGTTGTAGCCCATTGTCCCATTTTTTTAAAAAAAATTATTAGATACATTGTCCATAATGGGCAGATTTTGCCAGAAACTGGAAATAAAATATTGGAGGTGGTGACCCTTTGAGAGCTGTATGCAACAAAATTTCATTTTAATTTATGCCGACTACATTCAAAGCGACAATAAAGTTATTCTCTCTCTCTCTCTTTCTTTCTCCCTCCCTCCCTCTCTCTCTCTCTCTCTCTCTCTCTTTCTCCCTCCCTCCCTCCCTCTCTCCAGCAAAACGCACATGTACACGCGCGCACACGGTAAATCGTGGTCACATGACCATAGGAAGCTGCAAATGGTCATAAATGTGGGCCAGTTACCAAGCGCCCAAAATATAATCACATGACTGCTGGGTGTGTGTGCTGCCATTGGAACTTTGAAATCCAGGTCATAAGTACCTTTTGGAGGGCAGTATAGCTTTGAACAGTTGCTAAGTCATAAGTCAAGGAATACCTGTTGTATAAAATCCCCAGAGTTCAGATATATATCTGCTATTAGTCTTCTGCCTAATAGAAGTAAGATTTGCATTCATATAGTTATTGCTTTTCTGTCTGCTGTTAATCCCTTTGACACCTCTGTGTAATCTTGAACTGATTAAATCAATCAGTTAGTTTTATTTATATAAAGTACTGCAGTTTGCAGAGCATTGCACAGTAAAAATTAAATTAAAGCCTATATAATTGGCTATATCAGTTGTTCAAATGCCATGTAAATTGTTAGAGAACACTGTAGTCTAACAAATCCTATACAGAGTACAGATACGCTTGGACAATTTTTTTAAATAATTATATTAATAATTTTTGGTAGGAGCCCCCAAGCCAAAACTAATGCCATGTGAATTGCTCTGGATTGAGTGTTGCAAGGCAGGGGTACCAGGACTAGGAATACTATGCATCTATTTGATATTGCCAATTTGATGCTAAGCGAGCCTGGGAGTTCCTTAGAGGAAATTTGACTTAATGGGATACAATTTGTAATCTGCCTGATTCTTCACATACAGAGCTTTTATCGGAAGGGAATTGTAGTCCCAGCACTTTAGGAAGGTGTCTGGGTGGCAAAAGCGAGATGGCAAAAGAGAGCCAGTTTGGTCTAGTGGTTAAAGCACCAGGTTAGAAAGCAGGAGACAATGAGTTCAAGTTCCGCCTTAGCCATGAAAGCCAGCTGGGTGACTTTGGGCCAGTCACTCTCTCTCAGCCCAACCCACTTCACAGGGTTGTTGTGGGGAAAATAAGAGGAGGAAGGTGTGTTGGATATATTCGTTGCCTTGAGTTATTTATGAAAATAATGAAGGCAGGATACAAATAAATGAATAAATAAAAGCTGCCTATTTCTGTTCAGCTTGACAACTCTCTCACTTTCTGCTTCCAGGTCTAGTGAATTTCTTACAAATGACTTCAAAGAGCTTAGCTTTAAGGTAAAGGTAAAGGTTCCCCCGCACATGCGTGCTAGTCGTTTCCGGCTCTAGGGGGCGGTGCTCATCTCTGTTTCTAAGCCGAAGAGCCAGCGCTGTCCGAAGACGTCTCCGTGGTCATGTGGCCGGCATGACTAAACGCCGAAGGCGCACGGAGCGCTGTTACCTTCCCACCAAAGTGGTCCCTATTTTTCTACTTGCATTTTTTTACGTGCTTTCAAACTGCTAGGTTGGCAGAAGCTGGGACAAGTAACGGGAGCTCACTCCGTTATGCAGTGCTAGGGATTCGAACCGCTGAACTGCCGACCTTCTGATCGACAAGCTCAGTGTCTTAGCCACTGAGCCACCACGTCCCCTTAAAGCTTAGCTTTACAGGAGGCCAAAATTTAACTCTGCTTGGATCATTTTTAAAAACTGCATTGTATTAGGTTCACTGAGCTTATCCCAATATTTGACTCTCTCTAATTTAGACTGGTTTTTTTTGCTGCACCCCACAGGATGATAGAACAAGTTCAGATGTATCCCCCCAAGGAAGTTTTCTTTCGAGTGGCTGCTGAGATGTTCTCGGACGGTGCTTTTAACTGGGGCCGTGTGGTGGCATTGTTTTATTTTGCATGCAAGTTGGTCCTAAAAGTAAGTATGTCATTTCTAGTCTTCCCCTTTTTCAGATACCCTTCCCAGTTGCTGTCCATTTTTGGCTTCCTTTTTCATGGACATCTCCCCATCTTGGCTGTTTTTAATAACTAACTTTTTTTTCTTTCTCGGTTTTGTTATTTTTCAACAGGTAGTGTGCAGTAAATTACCAGAGCTCCTAAGGACTGTCATCAGCTGGACTATGGAATATATCCAGGAACATGTCCTGTCCTGGATCCAAGCCCAGGGAGGATGGGTGAGTTTACTTATTAGATTTTTTTTATCCCAGCTTTATTACTCTATAAGTAACTCAAGGCGGCAAATATACATAATACTCCTTCCTCCTCCTATTTTCCCCATAACAACCTTTTGAGATGGGTTGGGCTGAGAGAAAGTGATTGCACAAATTCACCCAGTCAGCTTTCATGCCTAAAACAGGACTAGAACTCACAGTCTCCTGGTGGCTGGCCCAAAGTCACCCAGCCAACTTTCACGCCTAAGATGGGACTAGAACTCAGAGACTCCTGGTTTCTAGGCCAGCACCTTAACCACTATACCAAGCTGGCTCTCATTTACAGTATAAATATCATTTAAAGTCATTTAGAGTTTACAGGGACTTTACATTCCTTCAGATAAGAAAACCTTTATCAAAGATGTGAGCAGATTTCAGTTTTTTAATACCAAAACTCCAGGGCCCACGAACTAAAGCTTTGTGCAGTATAGTTAATTCTGAGCACAAGCATATATTGAGATGAGTTTGGCCCACTAAGCTAAGATTTACTTAACTGTATGTTTTAGTAATCCACAGTTCTGAGTGTGTACAGTACACTGAGCCATATACTGTGGTTTTAAAAATTATTGAATTCCTACAGACTAAGCCAAAGCCAGACAAATCACATGGTGGTTTAGTATGTGGTGAGAACTGGTCACATTGAACTTAGTAGTTCACTCAGGAACAGAGGCTGTCAAGTAATTAAATTCCTTTTTATATTTAACATCAAAAAAAAAAAAAGAGGGAAGATGTGAAGTGTTCTTAAAGCTCCTCTCTTCTTACTACCTCCTTTATGTGTTTTCTCCCAGCTGAACAATTCCTGAACATTTCTTGAGTTTACGCCATCCCAAAATTTTCAGCCGTCATGGATTTTTGTTTCTCCCATAACCATACAGTGTCTGGGAAACAAAGAGAGCCTGTGTGGTTCAGGTGTTGGGTTGATTCTGACAGGGGGGGGGGAGTGGACAGATCAAGGCCGCTATTGCTGGATGTGTTTCGGAGGTGCTCTGTCTCAACCCAGTCTCCTTCACAAAATCGCTGTGAAGATAGAAACGCAGGGATGTGGGCTTTCATGGGGCAACTGTAAACATGACACTGTTATCTTGATGCTTATACAGGTAATCCTCAACTTATGAATGTAATGGAGCCTGACCCTAAAGAGGCCAACCCAGTTTTCACCCTTTTTTTCATTTGCGCAGTCATTAAGTGAATGCCACGATCATTAAATGAACCGATAGTTTGCTATGGGGCCTTTTTGCCCAAAAGTGGAAGTAAATGAGAATTTTCAGCCTTGCAGTCACATACCTGTAGGACACTTCAAATGGCCATCAAAGTGAGCCGGTTGCCTAGGGCCTGAAATGCAGTCACATGACTTGTGGCTGTCAGAACTTCAAAACCAGGCTGTCAGTACGTTTTTGAGGGTCCATCGTAAGCCACAGGTCATAAGACGAGGATTACCTGTATTGCTATAAGGTGTCTTCGTTTCACCATAAGATGTCTTTGAGTTCTCCCTCCCTTTGTTGTTTATCCCTTCCAGGAAGGCCTCCTCTCCTTTTTCGGCACCCCCACTTGGCAAACCATTGCTGTCTTTGCTGCGGGGGTCTTGACTGCCTCACTAACCTTCTGGAAGATGTCTTAATCCTCAGCCCCCTCCGCAAGGAGGATCTTTTCATTATAAGAACAAGTGGAGGAGGGGCAGGTTCCCCCCCACCATTTCCTAACCAAGAAAGAAAACGTTTTAGGATTCCTTTTCAGACCTGTGATTTTTAAAACAAATGCTGTTGCTCATATTTGGTGCCTTTTTTTCAAAAAAGGTGCACACTTTTTTGTTTTGACGAGTGTGTACTTCTCGCTTGCTTTTTCCAATCAATCAGCCTCTTGCACTTAGAGGTCCGAAGACATTAAGATTCTATAGTTTTGAAACAATGACGGGGAACAAGGTTGAAGGATGCCAGTGATTTGTTCTCTCTGCCAGCAGCTTGCGAATAACTGCTGAACGTTTATACTGATTTTTGAAAGATTAATCCCAGATTTCTTTTGCCAGCAATCATAGCAGTGCATTTGTCCAGCATCCTCAGATTAGATGTTTTCTAAGGGATCCGTGCAAACAAGTTTTGATACTTTATGTTTTTCTTTCCTCAAACAGAAACTGAATTTTGGCAATATCCTGAGAGAAAACCAAGTTCTCTCCTTACTAAACTTTGAATAAATTACACTTCTGCTGGTAAATCTTTTTTTAAAAAACAACAACAACAACAACAGATCACTGATCTGGTCACAATCAAAGTAGAGGAAACATTTACAAGTGTTTTGCAACTATTGATGTGTACAGGACTTTTGGGGCTGACTTTTTACACAGGAACTGTATTGCTGAAAAATGAGAATTTGAAAGCCATCCTTCGTTCTGCCAGATCTGTGTTTTTCTGTAGAAATGCTCTGAGGGATGCTAAATAGAAACATGTTCTAATCTAAATGGGTCTGTCCCCAGTCCAAACAAACAGAAGGTGAGAAAAATGCTTTATAAAAGCAACATGTCTCTAGGTGGAACACAGAAGACATCGCAAGATTGAGACGAAATGACTGGAAGATTCCCTTCCCTTTACTGCTTCATTCTGTCCTCATAGAAAATAACTTTTCACTTGCCTTGGAGATCTGAGTCAAGAAATGGAGAAGAGAGAATGCAAAGGGCTTCTGATCTATTTATTCTACAAGATTTTTTTTTTCATTGCTCGCTTCTTCTCCATTTCTATATTTTACCTCAGCCTTCCCCAATCTTGTGACCTCCGGAAGTTTCTCAAATAATACGCTGGTTGGGAATTCTGGAAGTTGCATTCTTAATCCATTTGGAGGGGGCCAAGTTGAGGGAACCTGTTGAATTGAATCACCCTTGGGGTTTCTTTAGTTTTTAGACTCAGCCAAATAAAAAAGAAATCTCCAGGAAATCCAGCAAATCATACTCTCTTCTACTGTGTCCTAGTAATTTGTATCTCATTATAGCTGTGATAACGGTTGAGACATTTGGCTGCATGTGATTATTGTGGGGTTATTTGCTTTTTTGGCTACATTACTTCTTTATTTTCATGTGTGCAATGATAAACATTGTGACTGCAGATCTATGTGTAAAAGATGGAGCATCTGCAAATACGCCCCCAAAGTATGCCCACATATTGATACCCATCTTGGATTATGGATTTCACGTTGATATTTATTGGTGTGCAAGAAATATTTATCATTCTCAGATCAGGAATAGGAACTTGTGATCCTCCAGATCGATGGTTAAATGCCAATGGAGATTCTCAGTCATCCATGTCATATTTGCCCAACTATGGGACAACTGTGGGACACCAGATCAATGTTTCTCAACTTAAAGACATGTGGACTTCAACTTCCAGAATTCCCCAACCAGAAATCTTCAAGTTGCTACAGTTGAGAAACACTGCTCAAGATGTTGCTGAATTAAAAATCCCAACTGCCTCAGCCGCCATGGGTGTTGCTGGGAAATTGTACTTCAGCAGCATCTAATGAGGAGGCCACATATTCCCACCCCTGCTTTGAGCTTTCCCCAGTTACACTCACTTTTCTTTTATCTTCCAGTCGATCAACGGATAATCAAAATGTGTCTTTACACTTCTGTACAGCGTTTGCCTTCCAAATGAATCTTTTCAACCTATATTGAACTAGAGGGGGGTGGGCCAAATAATATATTGTTGAACTATTTGACCAAGAGTTTGGGTACTGAAATTGTTGTGGTGTAACAAGCGAAGTGAGAGAGGCAAAAAATAATAATAATAATCAGCAATCCCAGTTCTATTGTTTATTTGGTGACTTTTGGTCATCAGTTTTCCCTGTTGCTGTCACGACATCTTTGTTGTTTTAGCTTCCAGGAATGAAAGATGGCATACGTAGCTCTGGTATCCTACATTGGGTTAGACCAGGGATGGGGAACACTGGCACTTTTATGACTTGTGGACTTCAACTCCCAGAATTCCTGAGCCAGCCATGCTGGCTCAGGAATTCTGAGAGTTGAAGTCCACAAGTCATAAAGGGGCCATAGTTCCCCATCTCTGCATTAGACTATTGGTGTCTTTCACACAGCTTAGTCCTAGCCCTGTTTGTATGATGCCCTGAGCAAGTAATCTCTGCTAGTGAGGGAGCATGTGCACCAATTTGCACCCCCTAAAAAAAAACAGCTCACTATGTTCTTCACTCACCATAAGGTTGCCTGGTGCTGTACCTTCAAATCATGGCCTTCCAGGTCAAAGAGAGCCAAGGTACAACCATTGAGAATCCAGATGGTCCCATCCATCAGAGATCTGAGTTTAAAAAAATAAAAAAGCTGGCACATGGGGTTTAAACTGCCCCCCCCCCCGCTGCCACTTGTGGCTTCCTTCTCAGCATGTTTTGTGAACAAAGCCAACAGAAGCTATCATTTGATAGTGCTAGGACTGCCAAATCTGTCAGACATTGATAGGTGGCAACCATCAAGTAGGAGTCAGGGAAGTCTTTCAGATCATTCTTGGTTGCAAAGAAATGGTTGTGGCAAATGGAGGATTTTAAGGAGGTGGTTATCCAGTTCTAGAAACCTGGTTTTTCTCCATCCTCTTGCCAATTCTAAGTGGGGTATCCCTGTCAGACTTCCTGATACAGTTGTACATTCTTCTGTCTGTTGTTGTGCTCAGTTTATATTATGGTAGCGCATCAAGCTAGGCTAACATCTGAGATCCGTTTAGTTACCCTTTGTAGATTTAGCCAGCAAATGACCCTTCTATTCATCCAAGCACATTGGTTCAGCTGGATGCTACAAGTTGCGGCTGGAGAAATGAAATGAGAGATAAGGTTTAGGGGCAATGAATGCAGTGGAGGCAGGAGTAGGTCAATATGAATTAATTGTACTTGAATAATTATATTGGGGAGGGATTTTGTTACCTCAGGGGGTTGGGTTAGGGAGGGAATGAATTGCCATTAAGGGTTGGGCTTAGGTAGACCAGGCAAATTCCATTTTACTCAGAAGGGCCAGAAGCAGAACAATACATAAAAAAAACATGGGTTTGTGAACACTGAGGCTTCTGTTGTAATTCTTTAAAGTATTTTGGGGTGCTGTGGATTTTCATAATATAATAATTTTGGAATTGTGAAGTAAAAGAGTCCAGGAGTGTGAATTTACTGGACTAGGGGTGGGTTGGATTGGGTTTATCTAGATCTTTGGCTTACTTTTTGTAGTGCTTTGATATTTCAAGCTGTGAGGGTTTTTTTTCTTTCAAGATCTCTGGCTCTTTGAGGAGGTGTGGCTTATAGATAGCATGGCTGTGTTTTATGGCATTAGTTTGGGATTAGCAGGCAACGATGCTGTGGGATTTTTGGCCAGTTGGCTACTAATTGTCAATTGAGATTCAGTTATGCCTAAATCTGTGCTGTGTCACCCTGGATTTGTACCTTCATATGGATGATGCTTTGTTTTTGTTCAGATGCTTGTTTTGCGTCATGCTTCCCTTCCCCAAATATATGGGGGGGGCCCTTCTCATTGCACCAGCATGTTCAATTATTCTTTCGCCACCCAGTGGTAAAAGTACATGCATCTTGCACATGGGCAAGTAGCCAATGTGAAGCAAGTAGCTGCAAAAAATAACCCTGGGTGGATTGCCTCTGGGTGTCCACCTTTCTTAGCCAACAGTCTTCATGGATGGGCAAGAGGAACTGTTCACAGGACGCCCTCCTGCTCCATATCCGCTCAACTCAGCACAGGGCCCCTGTGCTATATCAGTAGACTGTTGAGATGAAGAGTAAGTCTTGGCCAAAAGTTCCTGTTCCAAAGCTCCAAGGTTAGCCAGAGGTAGTGTTGATGGTTGCTCAGCCAGCTTAAGTTTTTCATCCTTGCCATCAGATTCACTTCATTTATTTGTTCAGAAGGCCATGAAGGAAGGAAACAATATTTGAAACTGTCAGCCGTGTGGGCAATTTAGACAGAACACTATTCTCTTAGCTGGCCTCAATCTGGTATCTTTGCCTGCTTAATCATATATCCTAACAAGCTGTCATGTTTTTAATCAGGAATTAAATTCTTGAATTATGTGTATTTCTGGAGTTTGACATATACCGCAAGAGGTCTACAGGCCTGAGACACAGTGGCTGACATGGGCAGTAGCTGTGCCTCTTAAGGTTGGAATCCAGTCACATCTGATTGCAAAGCCAACGTTAACATGCACCCAGGTTAGCTGTTCTACTGTTCAAGTTTATTCATGTCTGTATTTTCTATGCAATTGACCCTTCCCTTACTTAGGCAATAGTTTCTACACTTTTTTAACAAAAAAAGTTTTTTTGAAAACTACCTTACCATTTTATAATTTTTTTTTAAAAAAAATGTTTGATTCATCTTTAATCTGTCAATTGAAGTTACAATGGATTTTTTTGTTAGTGTGGAAATTAAAAATGAAAAAAAAATCTAACGTGCACGTTCCAGAGTTGTCTGTATAGAAATGATGGCGTAAGAAACTACAACTGATAACAAGGGCATCGCTTAAGTAGATTTCAGAAAATGTTATTTTTGTGTCTTCAGTGATGTAGATGTTGTTCAGCACATCATGTACTTCAATTTTTTAGGACTAAAAACTTAGTTATACTGTACGTCTCTAGGTCTATTGTTGCAAAGCTAGTTGGAAGAAATGCCCAGTCAGTTTCATCCATACCTTCGTTGTGTTCGTCAAGAGAGGCTACACATCCAATATTGGTGTATTCAATAAAGCACTGCTGACTGGGGGATTCTGGGAATTGAAATATACAGATACCACTTTATAACGCCTTGGTAAGGCCACACTTGGAATACTGCATCCAGTTTTGGTCGCCACGATGTAAAAAAGATGTTGAGACTCTAGAAAGAGTGCAGAGAAGAACAACAAAGATGATTAGAGGACTGGAGGCTAAAACATATGAAGAACGGTTGCAGGAACTGGGTATGTCTAGTTTAATGAAAAGAAAGACTAGGGGAGACATAACAGCAGTGTTCCAATATCTCAGGGGTTGCCACAAAGAAGAGGGAGTCAAACTATTCTCCAAAGCACCTGAAGGCAGGACAAGAAGCAATGGATGGAAACTAATCAAGGAGAGAAGCAACCTAGAACTAAGGAGGAATTTCCTGACAGAACAATTAATCAGTGGAACAACTTGCCTCCAGAGGTTGTGAATGCTCCAACACTGGGAGTTTTTAAGAAGAGATTGGATAACCATTTGTCTGAAATGGTATAGGGTTTCCTGCCTAAGCAGGGGGTTGGACTAGAAGACCTTCAAGGTCCCTTCCAATTGTTGTTCTGTTCTTTTCTATTCTCTATTATATTCCATCTTAAAAGTGGCTGAGGTTGAGAAACCCTGCACTAAGCCATAAAACATGGTTAGCTAATCACAGTTCCTGGACTTACACTATACAGGTAGTCCTCAACATACGACCATAACTGAGACCAGAATTGCCATTGCTAAGCAAGGAGGTTGTTAAGTGAGTTGCATCCAATTTTACAATTCTTTTGGCCACAGTTAAGTGAATCACTGCCGTTAAGCGAATCATGTGGTTGTTAAGCAAATCTGGCTTCCCCTGAGCCAGATTTGAGTTGGCTTGGACGCCGACTGGGAAAGCTGCAAATGATTACATGACCTGGGATACTGTAACCGTCATAAATACATTGTAACTTCAAATGGTCACTAAACGAATGGTTGTAAGTTGAGGATTAAACTCCATTAAGTGTTCAGATATATATAATGCTGGCCTCCCTAAAAACTCCCAGCAATTCACAAGATAAAAATGTCAAAAAAATTAATACATCATAAAATCCATAATGATCCGTCCATCTTGACACCCCTTCACTGGTGACAGCGGTATTGTTAAAATCACACTTCATAAAAGCTCTGAAGCAGTTGGGTCTCCACTGCTTTCTGAAATGCTATCCGGGAGGTGTAGTCCAGGACTTTGGGGATAAACTATTCCAGGGGTCTCCAAACTTTGCAGTTTTAAAACTTGCGGACTTCAATTTCCAGAATTCCTTAGCCAGTCATGCTGGCTGGGGAATCCTGGGAGTTAAAAGTCCTCAAGTCTTAAAGTTGCCAAGTTTGGAAACCCCTGAACTATTCCATAGGGGTGGAGCATAACAGAAAAACATTGTCTTCTGTCCCACAATCTCATTAAGGGAAGTCTGTCAACATCCTTACTTGGGAGAAGTGAATTAAACAGGTCAATTCTCCCAGAGCAGTCCTGGGATTACATGGGTGCTGAGCCATGATGGGCTGTATGGATTGATTCCAGCACTCTGAATTTTGGTAAGAAACCTATTAGTAGCCAGCACTCAACATTGGTGTGAATGTGGTTGTAATGGTTGTCCTCTATCAGCAAGTGGGCTGCTGTTCTACATCAACAGTGGCTCCCAAGTATTTTTTCCAAGATGGAATGGAATGGAATGGAATGGAATAGAATAGAATTTGTTGTTAGTCGCGAAGCCGTGTCCGACCCATCGCGACCCCATGGACAACATTCCTCCAGGCCTTCCTGTCCTCTACCTCCCCCGGAGTCCATCTAAGCTCACGCCTACTGCTTCAGTGACTCCATCCAGCCAGCTCATTCTCTGTCGTCCCCTTCTTCTTTTGCCCTCAATCTTTCCCAGCATTAGGCTCTTCTCCAGTGAGTCCTTCCTTCTCATTAGGTGGATAGAATAGAATAACAACTTTATTGTCATTTTGAATGTACACTAATCGGCATACATTAAAATGAAATCTCATTGCATACAGCTCTCAAAGGGTCACCACCTCCAATATATACTACATGAACATGACAAAATAAATAAATACAAAATTATGTATACCCACATATATGACACAGAGAAACAACACAGTCTAGTTTGGATGTATACATGTACATGGTGAGAAAAATGAATCTTGCAAGTTGACAATATGGATGGCATAGGGAACAAAGCTGTTATAGAATCTGGTAGTCCTGCTAGGAATATATCGAAACCTCCTCCCAAAGGGGAGCAACAGAAACAAACCATGAAGTGGGTGTGTGGAGTCTCTAACAATGTTTTGTTAGACACAGCGCTTACAAGCAGTATCTTAAATGACAGGAAGCGAGCTTCCTATAATCTTCTCGGCTGTCCTTACCACTCTCTGTATGGACTTTCTATCTGAGGCACTGCTGCCACCAAACCAAACAGTGATGCAGTTTCAATCGTGCCTCTGTAAAAAGTGGCCAGGACAGAAGGAGAAAGATGTGCTCTCCTCATCCAACGCAGGAAATGCAGATCTTTGCACATTTCACTAAGGATGGCGTGCGGAGAGACCAGTTCAGATTGTTAGTTATCTGCACCCCCAGATACTTAATACTGTTGGCCACCTCTACAGCTGCATCTTTGATACCGAGTGGAATATGACTATGCCGGCTCTTTCTAAAATCTACAATGATCTCCTTTGTTTTATTAACATTTAGAATCAGGTTACTTTTATTGCACCAGTCCACCAGATCCTTCACCTCTTCCTTATAAGTACCTTCATTGTCATCCCGGATAAGACCCATCACTGCTGTGTCGTCGGCATACTTCACAATATGATTTGTAGCCGATTTGGTACAGCCGTCGTGGGTCATCAAGGTGAACAGTAGCAAACTCAAGACACAGCCCTGTGGAGAACCTGTACTCAAGGAGACGGAGTTGGAAACACTTCTTCCAACTTACACACACTGTTAAAGAGTGTTGTGGAATGTATTGCAGTAGACAAGTCTAGAGATCATCTAGCCCACCTTCCAGGTTTGGAAAGGACCATACCATGCATCAGCTGGAGCTGAGCAAATGTTCCCCAAGTGGTGCTGCCACCTGTTTATCAGGCAGTAGCCATTAGCTCACAGATGTGATAACTGTATTTTCTAATTCCTCAGCCAGATTATTTATAATTATTTTACACAACATAGATCTAGCAAGAAAGTACCCCACTCAACCATTAATCACCAATTTGACAGAGTCATTGAGGGATACTTGTTGAGTCAAATTGTTAACCAACTTATACAGTATCCACCTACTTATAGCATAACACAGCTATTTTTTCTACCAGAGCATCAAGAAATCAAGGTAGAGTGTACAGGTAGTCCTCGATTTACAACAGTTCATTTAATGACCGTTCAAAGTTACAACAGCACTGAAAAAAGTGATTTATGACCATTTTAGCAAAAAAGAGGGGTTGTTCATTTGCTCTACAGTATGCATTATCAGACAATGCATTATTTTCTAACTTTTATGAAAACAGTGACTTCTAACTTTTTTCAGAGCAGTAGAGTAAATTTACAGGAAAAATTACAACTTCAACTTTTTACTTCTCATTTCTGCTTAATTAAAACCATTTCTGTAACAACAAACTGAAATCCAATACAAACCTAAAGTCAAATTTTCACACACACACACACGCCAATTGGGAGTTCAGAAGCAGTTTCCAGGTGTAAACAAACTAGATAAATTATTCTCTTTAATTAAAACAGTTTTGCCATCTTCGCCAACTCCATCGCCTTTACCATCCATTCTTCCATTGCGGGAGTCAATGTGTCTATCCATCTTTGTGCATGTAACATTATTCCGGCTGTCTACATATATAGTAACAAAATTCCAAATTTTCTTTCACATTCTTTATCCATCAAACCTGAAAGAAAGACATCTGGTTTCAGTTTTATATTAAGAATCCTCTGAATTAAAATAAAGATCTGGTCCCAATGTTTCTTTGCTTTGTCACAAATTCACCATAGAGCAGCGGTTCTCAACCTGTGGGTCGCGACCCCTTTGGGGGTCGAACGACCATTTCACAGGGGTCGCCGCGCGCGTTAGCCCGCCATCTTGGTGCCACCGTCACTTGCAGGGGTCAAATGCTCCCGGTTCGGCCGTGCCTGCGGGTCGCCGGACAGCTGGTAGCCCGGACGCCGCCATTTGGGTTCTTCTACCCTCTGCGCATGCGCAGAATGCTTTGCGCATGCGCAGAGGGTAAAAGAACCCAAATGGCGGCGTCCGGGCGAAGTCTCCCGATTCTGTCGCTACCGGCTGTCCGGCGCCCTGCAGGCACGGCCAAACCGGGAGCATTTCACCCATGGTGCCACGCCCGCTTTGTCACCTCATTGC
>QLTV01001468.1:467474-500609 GCA_003457575.1 Thermophis baileyi
GGTTGAGAACCACTGCCATAGATGATAAAAAAGTATCCTCTTTACATTTATTTTTTCAACATGCCTATGAAATTCCTTTACACAACTTTAAAACACTTTCTTTTCTAAATGTTCAACAGCTCCCTGCTTGATAATGTCTTCCACAACTTTGCTGATATCACTGTCAAACCCACCTGTCTTCAGTCACCCATGTCTGGCCTCATACACAACTGTATCTAGTATAAGTGGGCAAAATAGTGGGCATTCCCATAAAGAATTGAGGTCACAGGATAGAGCAGTTTTATCTGAAGAAGTTACTAAATAGGGATGCGGTGGGCAAGGCAAGTCCAGTAGAATAGAATAGGAATAGGAATAGGAATAGGAATAGGAATAGGAATAGGAATAGGAATAGGAATAGGAATAGGAATAGGAATAGGAATAGGAATAGGAATAGAATAGAATAGAATAGAATAGAATAGAATAGAATAGAATAGAATAGAATAGAATAGAATAGAATAGAATAGTATAGAATTCTTTATTGACCAAGTGTGATTGGACACACAAGGAATTTGTCTTTGGTGCATATGCTCTCAGTGTACATAAAGAGACAAGATACATTCGTCAAGAATCATAAGGTACAACACCTAATGATGGTCATAGGGTACAAATAAGCAGTCAGGAAACAATCAGTATCAATATAAATCGTAAGGATACAAGCAACAAGCAATGCATTCATGGCCTGAATTATGCAGGTGATGGACTCTAAATGAAACTCTGGCATGCTAATCTACTTTTGCCACATCATGATTTACTAACTGCAGCATAGTAGTTAGATTCATCCAACATAATAACCAAAATGTTAAGAATGCCCATTAACAGTATATTACCATTAGAACTGGTGCATAGGATTGTTCTTGGGCTGAGTTCACAAACCTCAGTTTGCCATAAAGGAGTGTATCTCAATCTCAGCAACTTGAAAAGGAGGGGACTTCAACTCCCAGAATTCCTCAGCCAGGAGAGGAATTCTGGGAGTGGTAGTCCACACCTTAAAATTGCTGAGATTGAGAAGCATTGCCATAAAGTACCCTTTTCTCATTGTGGATTTTGGAGGACACTTAACGACAACTGTAGCATACACAAACCACAATTAAGCCTATGATGGGTTAAGCAACGTGTGATCCAAGCTTCATGGTGCAAACTTCGTGCCTCCTCAGAAGTTAAGTGCAAGACTGCACCCGACTTTTTGCAATTCTTCCACATTTCGGGAACGGAGTGGAAATCCCCTCAGGAACGCCTTTAGTTGGCTCCCTCTTTCATTTTCACCGGCAGAGGAAGTTACTCCGCAAAGGGGGCCGATCGTCATCGTCTGGATTTCGACATGGCTGCTGAGGGAAGCGGGAGGAACCGGCCGATGGCCTCAGTTGCAATTCCCGGGGAATCGAGTAAGAAAGTTGTGCAAAAGAGCGGCCGATTTATGCCCCCAGCGGAGAATGGGAGGGAACGAAGGAAGGAGTTGGAAGTTCCTGATTCCGAGGCTGTTTCAGCCAGCCTCACCCTTCGGTACAGGCAGAGGCGGGTTCGAGCATAGGCGGTCCGTGCCGGTGCTTCAGAGTTTACGGTGCTGCACTCGGATAAATTGAGAAAAATAGTTAATTTAACCAGGGATCTGCGCATCGGGCAACCACAGTCGGCGTATACAACGAGTATACATAGCAATAGCACTTAGACTTATATACCGCTTTATAGTGCTTTACAGCCCTCTCTAAGCGGTTTACAGAGTCAGCATCTTGCCCCCAACAATCTGGGTCCTCATTTTACCCACCTCGGAAGGATGGAAGGCTGAGTCAACCTTGAGCCTGGTGAGATTCGAACTGCCAAATTGCAGTCAGCTGAAGTAGCCTGCAGTGCTGCGCTCTAACCACTGCGCCACCTCGGCTCTTAATCATAATCCCGGGCTATAGGATTCCACTGGGGAATGGAACATGCTTCTAACACAACATGTACAGGTAGAGCTCAACTTACAACAGTCGGTTTAGTGGCCGTTCAAAGTTGCAAAGGCACTGAAAAAAGTGTTAAGTGTTTTTCACACGTTTGAAGCCTCCCCATGATCATGTGATCAAAATTCAGATGCTTGGCAACTGGTTCATGACCATTGCTGTGTCCCAAGATCATGTGATCACCTTTTGCAACCTTTTGACAATCAAAATCAATGGCGAGGCCAGATTCACTTCACAACCATGTTACTAACTTAACTGCAGTGATTCACTTAACAACTGTGGAAAGGTCGTAAAATGGGGCAAACCTCACTTAAACAAACGTGTCACTTAAAACAGAAATTTTGGGCGCAATTGTGGTCGTAAGTTGAGGACTACCTGTACTTTAAACAGGGTATGTGAACAGTTCAGCGAGTTAAATGTGTAATCCATACATTATTTAAAAAGAGAAGACTCCTTACACAGGTTCTTTAATCAATCAGTTCAAATGCTCTTGCAGTTCCTTAAAACAGGGACTAAATAATTTCTTGGCTAAATTCACACAACAGCTAACCCCTGAATTTGGACTAAGGAATCTTAATTGCTATGTTCATGTAACCAGCTATTCCCAATCAAATTAGTATTTGGGAAGTTCCTCTTAAGAGACAGATCTTTGCATCTGTGAAACGTTTTTTCCCTGTTTCTGGTGCAACAAAAGCTTGAGATTGCTCAGGGATGTCAGGGCACAAGTGACAGGATTTCCAGCTATACCTGCAGGGAGTCTTCAAATTACAACCATACATTTATGACCCTTCAAAATTAGAACAGCACTGAAAAAAGTGACTTGCAACCAGTGCTCGCACTTATGACCATTGCAGCATCCCCACTGTCACACGATCAAAATTTGGGCACTTGGCAATCAGCATCTATTTATGATGGTTGCAGCATCCCAGGGTCGTGTGATCACCTTTAGCGTTGCCGTTTTCAAAAACAGATTGGACAATTATTTGACTGGGATGGTATAACACTCCCAGGGTTGGACTAGAAGACCTCCAAAGTGTCTTCCAGCCCTATGATTCTAACTTTCCCAGCCAGCTTCCACACACAAAGACAATGGGAGAAGGTGGAATCACTTAACAACTTCATGATTTATTTAACAACTGCAGTGATTCACTTAACAACCGTGGCAAAAAGGTTATAAAATTGAGCGTGAGTCACTTAACCTCTGCCTTGCTTAGCAATGGAAATTCTGGTCCCAGAATTTTGTGGTCGTAAGTGAAGGACTACCTTTATGTACCAAATTCCTTTCCTAGGTGTTAACCTTATGTGTGTTCGTTGTTTTTATATGTAGACACGCTTAGATAAATACAAAAAAGAGCAAATCTGCCATCATATATAGAACTTTGCCCAAAGAAATATTTGTTACTGCTTTTCACTAACATTGCCAATGAGAGGAGAAACACTGGAGTCTGCAGCTACCTGTTTAAATTTTTAGCTTACTCTAAATAAGATATTATTCAAAAGAATAACTATTACATATACTGTATATTAAAACATTAGTTTTATAAGCTGCATTTGCACATGAGACTGAATTATGGATAGCTTGCTCTGACTGAGTTCCTACAACATGCCAAGCCAACAAATCATCTATTTTATGGGTTAATGTGGGATGAGCCTCTGCTTTCTAGTAGACGAGGGACTGTTCCTAGCTTTTGAGTAAGGCATAGTGGAGTAGATGCAGTAGTTACTTTTCCCAAGGAATTTTCTTTGCTTTTTGTTTTTTAAATGATGATACGGTATATTTATTGCTGGACTTATCCTGAAGTTCTGCATCTGTTTCTCACCTGAATGACAAGAAATTGTGCCGTAGATTTTCTATATTCATGATCAGAAGAGCCTCCAGGGACCACAGAAGGGAATCTGAGACTGACTTAGTCTTGATGGGTGAGCCCAACCCATCTCTTCCCCAATAAGATATTTCTTAATATGGGTGTCTGATTCACCAGCCTAGGAAGAAATCTTCCCCAGAGGGAACTTGCTGTCTATTTTCCTTAAATTCTCAGGAAACCAGAAGCCGATTTAGCAAGTTTGCAGGAGAATGAATTAGAGATCGATCGATGCAAATGGAAGGTAAACAACTGAAATCTTTTCTCTCTTTCTCCCGAGGACTTTCTGACAGCATCTCATACATCCTTCGAATTGGGAAAGCCTTGTTGTGGGGGTAGGCAAGAATTTATTTATTTGTTTATTTATTTGTTTGTTTATAATGTTTATATAGCCGCCCATCTCATAACCAACTTCAAGCAGCTCCCATATAACCTTATAAGTGATATGATGAGTACATTTTGAGCATAAATGAATGCTCTCCAAGCTTCTGTTATTTGAATAGAGCAGAGTCCAGATGTGCTGAATTTGGGCCTCGCAGAAGCTCCAACTGCAGGGCATGTTGATTGGTGCGGGGGTTCAGAGAACTCTCCTCACAGGGTTGTTGTTGTGGGGAAAAAAGGAGGACGAAGGAGTATTGTGTATCTTCACCACCTTGAGTCACTTATAAAGTAATAAAGGGAGGATCAAAAAAAATCAAATGAACTCATTCAAGAGCATCACTTTGTCAGTAAGGCTGCTCTGTGCTTTTTAAGGAGTTTTTTCACTGCTCCTTTTTAGCATCTCTGCCCGTGACGTTGAATCTCCCATCCAGAGCCCAGTGATGGTAAGCAGTGTAGGAGAGTGCTAACTCCACCTTCTTCAAGTGCCAGGCTCAGACGCCACATTAAAAGAGCCGAAGTGGCGCAGTGGTTAGAGTGCAGCACTGCAGGCTACTTCAGCTGACTGCTAGCTGCAGTTCGGCGGTTCAAATCTCACCGGCTCAAGGTTGACTCAGCCTTCCATCCTTCCGAGGTGGGTAAAATGAGAACCCAGATTGTTGGGGGCAATATGCTGACTCTGTGAACCGCTTAGAGAGGGCTGTAAAGCACTATGAAGCGGTATATAAGTCTAAGTGCTATTGCTATCTGTTCATGCCTTTTTCTCTGGCAGATTCATCAAGACTCTCTGGCAGCGATTTGCAGCTTGCTTTCCCCAGCCGGCCTCCTTGGAGCAGTTTGGCAGAGACAGCTTGCCAGGGGAGCAAGCAAATGGGGAAGATGAGCAAGATGCTGCCCAGGTGTATTCATTGCAAGAGCACATGTTCCGCATATTACAGGAACTCAGAAGTAATGCAGATATCACTAGGTAGGAAGATACAAAACCAATTGGATCCAGTTCACGTTTGTGGGCCACTCTGATTCCCCCTTTGGGGAGAAGGCCAATTTCCAATGGACCTCTGATTGGTTGCATTTTATTTGTTTGTTTGTTTATTAAATTTATATGCTTCCATGTCACTATTGAGGGATTCTGAGCAACTTACATCATAAAGAAGAGCAACAAAGATGATAAGGGGGCTGGAGGTTAAACAGTACAATAAATGGCTAAAGGAACTAGGTATGTTTAGCCCAGGAGTCTGCAACCTTAAACACTCAAAGAGCCACTTGGGCCCGTTTCCCACAGAAAACAAAACAACGGGAGCCACAAATCCTGGGTGGGCATGGCCAACTTGACATCACTCACTCCCACCCAGTCACGACCCTGCCAGCCACACCTACCCAGGTTTTGTGGCTCCCTGTGTTTTGTTTTCTATGGGAAATAGGTATCTCCCTCTCCCTCCCTCTCTCTCTCTCTCTGTCTCTCTGTCTGTCTCCCCCCTGGCAGGAAACAGCGGGTGGCTACTTCTGGGTTTGCTGTCCACCCCGAGAGGGAGAGGGAGAGGGAGAGGGAGAGAGCAGGCCATGGAGGGGGTATTGGGTCTTCCCCCCACCCCACACCAAAGGAAAGCCAGCCGGGCTTCTCCTTCCCTCCTATCCTTCCCCCTGCTCCCTTCTCCCCACTCAATCCTACTTTGGGACAGAGAAGCGCGCACTGGAAACGTGTTGGGGCGACGGCGGAGCACGTCTTCTGACCCTCTGGCGCTCGCCTGCAACTCTCTGCGCTCCTCCAGGCCTGGCTTGCTGGGGGGGGAGCAGCCCTGATGCCTCTGCTTTCCCCCCCCCCGGACGACCCCCGCCCTGTGCGAGGTGGGCCAGGCCTCTCTCCTGTCCAACTCGCCAATGGGGCTGCTTCTGCCGGGCCATCCCCCCCCGCTGGGCTGTTGTGCTTGGTGCTCGGTGGGGGAGGGGAGCGCTTCCCCACGCTGCCCCCTTTCTCTTGGCCCTGCCGACAAGGGAGGAGGAAGGCCAGGCTTGGGGGATGGCCCCCACCTCACAAGATCCGCCCCGCCATTCTCTCCCACCCCTCTTTGGTGGCGGCAACAGCAAATGTACCACAATGAAGGCAGAATGCTGTTGCCGCGCAAAGGCAAGTAGAGCACTTTGCTCCCACACTAAGGCTCTGGCCATGCCACTGCTGTGACAGGATGATGGCTCTTTCATCCCTCTGCCACGACAGGGTGACAGGGAGCCGCAGCAGAGGGCCCAAAGAGCCGCATGCGGCTCCGGAGCCGCAGGTTGCAGACCCCTGGTTTAGCCTAACGGAGAGAAGGCTTAGGGGTAACATGATAGCTGTCTTCAAACATGAAGGGCTCTCACACGGAAGAGGGGGGTTGATTTATTTCCCATAGCACCTGAGGGCAAGATAAGAAGCAATTAGTCAGAGGGTGATCCTGGAACTAAGCTGAAAGTGAGAACAATTAATCAATGAAACAGCTTGCCTCCTGGAGTTGTGGGAACTCCATCGCCCCCACCATTGTTGGTGGTTTTCAAGAAAAGATTGGACAATCATTTGGGATGGCACAAGGACTGCTGCTTTGGGTAGAGGGTTAGATTAAAAGACCTCTAAGGTCCTTCCAGCCCTATGATTCCAGTAACCAATGTGGAATGCCGCCATCAGGGCTCCAAGGCCAATTGGCAGAGCCAGGTTTTCAGGCCCATTCGGGAGGCCAAGAGGTTAGGGGTAGATCTTACCCCAAGGGGCACATTGTTCCACAGGAGTCACAGCACAAAAGGCTATTCTGGACCCTGACTGCCAACATTCCTTGGCCAACAGGATCCTTCTGCTGGGGTGAGTGGGGCAGCCAATCCCATTGGGGTGAGATGGTTCCTCAGGTGGTGTTTGTTTACTGCTCTTGCCTGAGAAAGCATATTCTGGATTATTAACACAGATGAATAATATCCGGTCTATTACATGAGTGCATTTTCAGCTGCATTTGATGATACAGTTCCTAATAATAAGAAAAAAAATAAGAAAGCTACTGATTGGAATATAGTGGGACAGCCTACCAGTTCTGATATAAGATGTTCCAGCTACTTCTGGTGGAAGGTGGTAAGATTCAAATTGTTTCTTCTGCTTCTAGTAAAATCCATTCTCCTGTCCTGAGCTTCTAATGATATACAAGGTCCATGAAAGCTTTTTATTTTATTTTAAATGAAACCTGATTTGATCTGTTGGATCTGCTACTTTTTACATGATTTTGCTTTATTTTCCAAAATTATCTTTTTATTGTACAGGTAGTCCTCGAGTTACAACAGTTCGTTTAGTGACCGTTCAAAGTTACAACGGCACTGAAAAAAGTGACTTATGACCATTTATGATCGTTGTAGCATCCCCATAGTTATGAGATTTGCACTCAGATGCCTGACAACTGACTGACATTTATGATGGTTGCAGTGTCCCGAGGTCATGTGATCCCCTTTCGCGACCTTCTGACAAGCAAAGTCAATGGGGAAGCCAGATTCACTTAACAACCATGTTAGTAATTTAACAACTGCAGTGGTTCACTTAACAAACATGGCAAGAAAAGTCGTAAAATGAGGCAAAACTCACCACAAATTTCTCACTTAGCAACATAAATTCTGGGCTCAATTGCGGTCGTACGTTGAGGACTTCCTGTACTGCCCTGAGATGTCCTTTTCCCATTGCAGAATGGCAGAAAGCGTCATCCGTGAAAATCCACTCCACGGTCTGGCCGAAGTATCAGAGGAGATGTTTGCTACTGGAGTCAACTGGGGACGGATCGTTGTCTTCTTCTACTTTACATACGAAGTTTGCAGACAGGTAGAAACCTGAAGACATAATGTTTGTTGTCTCAACATCCTCGAGGAGTGGACAGGAAAAGCAAGACAGGCTGAAATCGGTAGGGTTGTAGTAAGACCCATAACAACCAGTGCCAGTGTAAAGCACAGTTGCTTTGGAGTGGAGAGGCTTTTTGGGGGAGGACATTCTTAAAACTTTTAAGTGGGCTGAATGTCACAAAGGGAGAGAGACTTATTACATGGATGCAGGTGGCAGGGTTGGGAGAAATGAAAATTGGGAGTTATTTTTGTATTTTAAGTGCTTATTTTAAGGAAACAGCATTATTATCTATTTTTTTTCCTGCCCCGGCATGATAGGTTTGATGTAGCTTTTTAGCAAACATGGTGAGGGGAACTCACTGTGCTATAGAAAAGCAACTTGGCAGACACGTGAGGCCCCTTTGCCATAAATTACTCTCCCTTGACTGAAAGAGAGGATTTATAAAGATGAAGCTTCTCTTAATTAAAATAGTTCATCTCTCCTTATTGGTGATCTTTATTGGGTCCTTCTCATCTTACTTGCATGTAACACTAAGAAATAGTATAGTTTTTGCTTATTATCTCTGGGTCAAATATGCTGTTTACCATGTTTGATAGCTATGGTTTGGCTTTGCCTAGTTCACCTTATTCATGGCATGGTGTGCTAGCCAAATCCAGATTACTGGCTAATTTTTAATGAAGGAACCATTAGTTTTCCAGAGAAAATGGTAGATGGGAAGGCTTGGATCCATTCATTACTAGCCATGATGTCAAAATGATGACATGTAAGTCATCACCATGCAAATGATGCAATTGTAGGCTTCCGTCATGATATTTAAAGCCCCATCTGTTTTGATGTGTTTGATGACACACAAGATGTCATTTTCCCTTCTACGAATGCCAAATGACTCTGTACATTTCTTTTATACCAACAAGCCAATGGAGAGTTAAAAAGAAAGAATATGGGGGAAAGGGTAGTCTTTTTATCTCCTATCCACATTGACTGTTATTCTGGTCAAGCCATTGTATACCTATTTTAAAGGAAAAACAAACAGAAAGGATACCTGAGCCTTTTTGTTTTTGTTTTGCCTGGGATGCTTTGTATGTTTGAAATCTCTGCAAGATTTAAGGTGCCTGCCTGTTTTGTCTTGTGGATTGTGTTCTTCAAATCTTCCAGGTGCAATTCGCCTCATCATCACTCATCCCATTTATCCTTCACTCTTTCCCCACCTATTTAGGAAAGAAATAGGCCCCTAAATCACGAAGTAATTCTTCTTCTGTTTCTTTTAAGTCGCGTGCCATGCCATCCTAGCTTTTCAACCACAGAATTGACCGTGGCATTTTTTTCAGAAAGAAGTCATGCACTCAACTCAGTGCTAGAAGCAGATTTAAAACATGGTTGACCTCTCTCTTTTTAAATGGCTAGAAGAGCATTTGTTCTTCTTTAGCTCAATGTGTCTTTTCACAGATTAACATCCCTAGAAACTGATTGGGAAAAATTACCGGTATGTCCCTTTTCACACTTATCTCAGAATAAATCTGACACTTGATTTACTTCTGAATTAATAAATGCATACAGTTGCTTCCTTTGTCTGAAATGTCCATGATTACTGCAAATTAGGAAGTCCTAATTTACTGATCACCAGGTTGAAATGAGCTAGTGAATTCACAAATCTTGGAACACATTCTATTGAATTTTTGACAAGTAGGTTTAATTCATAGCCAAGAAACTCCTAATCTGCAAATCTGATTTTTCTAGCCATTATATCCCACTTTCTCTCTCCTCAATATTTTGACTAAAAAAGATAACCAAAGCTTATAAATTTTAGGTTCTGTTTTTAATCATTTTTGGTCTTCTTTTCTACACTCATAGTCTGCCTCCAGTTTCTTCAGGGATGTGATGGACTGGGCCATGAACTTTTTAAGGGATCGGCTGGCTCTCTGGATCGAACAGCAGGGAGGCTGGGTGAGTGGCACGGTTGAGGATCCTTTGAGTGTTTCTCTTATAGCCAAAATTTGTTAAAAATGTAGACTTAGGTCAGCTGTAGAACATATGTACCAAAAGCCGCATTGGATCTCAAGATCCATCAACCCCAATTAGCATGAATTCTCATTAATAGGAATTATCCTATAGCAATATCTGGAAAGCCACAGCATTTCCAGAAGATCCCACGACCTGGAAGAGTTCGGCTCATGATCAGAAAAAGTAGGGCAACCTTAAACAAAACTGTAACATTCATTTTACCTTAATGTGTTTTTGGGGGAATCCAAGAATTGTGCTTTGTTCACTAAACTATGATGCACAACCTGGCTAGTGTAGCTGACTCATGTGCTCATAAGAACCAAATCCTCTTAGCTGATTTTCCTTTTTAATAGCTGCATTTGTGTGTGGGGTTTTTATTCTCTGTTGAATGACTTGAAGAAACCACAGTTCATGCGGTTTTTGTTTTGAAACTGTTTGGGGCAGCTTCTTCCCAAGAAGTCCAACAGGGGGCAGACACGCCATGTCAAACTAGTTAAAGATAAAGGTATCTTTGAATTAAACCTGACTCCAGGCAGCTACATGGATGTGTTTGTGGAAAGTGTCATCCAGTTCAAAAGAATATAGACAATTTAGGAACATTAACGTTTCCTGAAGAATTTGTGTTCCATAAAGCCAGTTTGTGCACACCAAAGCTGGGCTCAGAATCCTAAAAACTACCAGTTGTCTTTTAAAGAAATGTTTCTAGTCCTTAAGACAGCAAAAGCCAGTTGGGTGAATTATCTAAAAGTAGGAATTAATAGTAAGATTTTTTTTGTGGGAGTCCATGCGACTCTATAGCTACTTAGGAAAGCGGAAAAAATAAAATAGGCATATAATTTAATTTTACTTTAGAATTCATCTTTTTTTAAAAAAAAGCTTGATTTTTAAACAAAACTTACTACCTTGTTACTGATCCAAAACTCAACCGTAAACAGATGCAACACATTTTCTTCCAAATGGTACAATGTTAATACAGATTTTTAAAGATACTGTTAATTTAATGTTTATCCAGTAGATTGATATACTATTCTACATTTCCCCCTGTTTCACTAGAGAGTTTACTGCACAAGGATCCCCCCAAAGCCTCATATGGACACTTCCAAAATTTGCTACTGAGCTTTTGTTATGAATGTGACATGGGGAAAAGTGTGAAATTGAAAATGTGTCTGGAAAATAATTATATCAAATAGCTATATTTTTAACTCATGTTATTATAAATGACATCAATCCAACATTTCACTTTTTTCCTGGTCTTGCTCACATCTTTTTGAAATGTGACTTTGGACATGTACCTAACATCATTGGAAGCTGCAGTGCAGTCTTCATTCTGAGATAAATGTTGTTCCTATTCCCTCCCATACAATACAGGTGGTGGACGACTTACAGCCATTCGTTGTTGCAACTACTCAAAGTTGCAACAACACTGAAAAAAAGTGACTTATGACTAGTCCTCGCACTTACGACCGTTGCAGCATTCCCACAGACAGATGATCAAAATTTGGGTGCTTGGCAATGTATTTATACTAGTTGCAGTATCCCATTGTCATGGGATTGCCATTTGCAACCTTCCAAAGTCAATGGGAGAGGCCAGATACGCTGAATGACTGCTTGATTCACATTGCAACTGCAGTGACTCACTTAACAACCACCTTGCTTTGCAGTGGAAATTCTGGTCTCAATTGTGGTCGTATGTCGAGGACTATCTTATCCCACCAAATATGACTCATCTATATGTCGTCCCCCCCCAGTTCCTATTGCTTCCCCTGAATAGGTCATGAATGAGAAGCATTTACAGGCCATGGAAACCACACAGATCTAACTGGAGATGCTCTTGAATTAATCTACCACTTGTCAACATCCTCCCCTCTCCCTCTCCCCTTTCCTTTTCTCCTTACCGTAGCAGGGAGAAAACAGCTGTGTTTGCTGCCTGCCAGCCAGCTGTTCATGGGGTAAAAATTGGGTTGAGTTCCCAACAAGAGCTACACTTTTTGTAGCCTCGAAATTACAGGTTGCCAACCCACAAATTAGGATAAATTTTACCGCAGGCTACATTAAGAGCCATGTCAGGCATTGCAAAAGTGTTATTGAACTATTTCATGTCCAACTTTTTTCCTTAATTCTACAAAACAGTATTTAAATAATAGCACAGATGCAGTTTTTCCTAAACGATGAGATAAGAACGCCTCCCAAATGTGATGACACTTTTCTGCTGTGAAAAATTGCAGAGGTGAAACTTCAAAGGTTATAGAACAAAAAATAGAAACTCTGTGTAAATAGAAAGGCAACAAAATGTGGCTTGGGAATTTGTTGACTTTTCTCCTGCCAGGTTAAATATTTTTGCTACCCTTTGCATTCAAAATGTTATCTTTTTTTTTTTCCAGAATGTTCTACTAAACTTTTTCCCGTCATCAGAATAGAAATCTGGAGAGATTGGTATTTCTCATTCCTGCTGTGTGGAAGGCTAAGAAAATTATTGATTCCTCTTGGGAAACCTTGGATGGATTTCATCCTGACCAGAAATAATAATAAAATGAAACTGTTGCTTGTTTACTTGTCTTGTGAGTCACTACAAGACAGACTTCAGTTGAAGACAGGATACTTCAAAAACTGTCATATCAGAAAACTTGCTGGAATATCTGTGGCCTGTAAGTATAGGTAGTCCTTGACTTACAACAGTTCATTTAGCGACTGTTTAAAGTTACAACGGCACTGAAAAAAGTGAATTATGACTGTTTTTCCACACTTACGACCGTTGCAGCATCCCCATGGTCATGTAATCAAAATTCAGGCGCTTGGCAACTGATTCATATTTATGACAGTTGCAGTGTCGCAGAATTATGTGATCCATTTTTGCGACCTCCTGACAAGTAAAGTCAATGGGCAAGCCAGATTCACTTAACAACCATGTGACTACCTTAACAACTGCAGTGATTCACTTAAGAACTGTGGCAAGAAAGGTCGTAAAATGGGGCAAAAATCACTTAACAAATGTTTCACTTAGCAACAGAAATTTTGGGTTCAAGTGTATTTATAAGTCAAGGACTACCTTAATTTTCCTTGTTTTTTTTATATAAATTTTTATTAGACAATTTTAAAGAGAACATAAAGATAATACTAATGAATACAGAATAAAAAGGTAAAGATTTTTCCTGTCCAGTTGTGTCTGACTCTAGGGGGCAGTGTTTATCTCTGTTTTTTAGCCGAGGAAACCAGCATTGTCCAAAGACACTTCCATGGTCGTGTGGCCAGCATGACTATGTGCCGAGTGCATGGAACACTCTTACCTTCCACCTATTTATTTCCCTGCATTTTGCATGCTTTCGAACTCTAGGTGGGCAGGAGGTGGGTAATAATGGAAGCTCACCCCATCACACATGCTCAGGTCTCAAACCCGAGCTGTCACCTTTCCAACTGACGAGATCTTTAGCTGATGAACCATCATGCCCCATGAATACAGAATAAAGAGAACAAAGAAAATGAAAGTGAAAAACAAATACAGAAAGAAAGAAATGATAGCAATTGAAAGAAGAAACTTCTAATTTCATAGAATCATAGAATAATGAGGCTAGAAGGGATCTTGGAGGTCTTCTACTCCAACTTCCTGCCCAAAGTCTTGATACCATCTCAGACAAATGGTTGTCCAGTCTTTCGTGAAAACATCCAGTGATGGAGCACCCAAAACTCCAGGAGGCAAACTATTGCTTACTATCAGGAAATTCGTCCTTATTTCCAGGTTGGATCTCCTTCTGATGAGCTTCCACCCATTGCTTCTTATCCTGCCCTCAGGTGCTTTGGAGAATAAATTGGTGCCTTCTTCCCTCTGGCAGCCCGACATGTATTGGAAGACTGCTGTTGACTATTCACTAAGCAACAAAGAGAAGGTATATCCTATGTACATTCAGTCTTCTTAAACATTGCTATTTTGCACATTCTAGGCATTTGATTGTCTTCTGAATTGAGCAACATATCCTGAGATTTAGGTGATAACGTTATTTTACTTTACTATGCTTCTTTACAATTAAGACTTGTTGGGAAGACACCTTGCTCCAATGAGGCCAACCAGATTAATTTCGCAGGCCAGATGCTTCCCACCCTGTATTGGATAGAGAACCTGAAGACTTCAAGCCTCAAATCTAATTCTTCATTCCTTGAACCTCAATGACAAGATGGTTTTAATGAAGAGTAATCTGGGCAATGCAAAGATCCAGTCCTCCACTCCCATTTGGTTTACCTGGCTTACCTGGGTAAACTAGCTCTGACCATCGTTCCATATCCTGCCATAATTAAATTATGGCTTATGCTCTTCCCTATTTTCTCCATGCTATCTTTCTGAATAGCCTCTAAGAGATTCTGCATGCTGGCCTTCAATTGGAAGAGACATCAGAGTTCTGGATGTGAACAATGGCACAATTGGAGTTAAAGTGGATCTCACTTGGGAGAACACACAGTGATGCTACTTCCACAACCCCTTAGCCAACTTACGGCTCACTGTTTTCTTAAATCACTATCTTTTCTCTGCATGGGTGGGGCAACCCTGGTCTTAGGAGGGTAAAAATGTAGGCAGCATTACAGAAATCATCCATTATATCAACATTTTGAGCTGTTTGGAGCTTCTGCTTGGATATGACAGGATATGAGTTCCCTGGAGGCCAGGAAGCAAACTTTTGAAGCAAACCGTTTGATTTGGAAATGGGCAGATTGAGCCCAGCCATTACTTTGTTAGCCATCTTGAGAAGGGGTCTCCAACCTTGGCAACTTTAAGCCTGGAGGACTTCAACTCCCAGAATTCCCCAGCCAGCTTTGCTGAGTTGTTTGCATATCCTGCTTCCAACACCTGATCAATTTACACAAGATTTATTCAGCCTAATTTTTTGAATCATGAACGCATGGCATTTAAGTCCTCGCAACAGGCTAAGCTAAAATGTGGCTTGCTGATTTTTGTTTCAGGATATTCCGTAAACACAATTTGTCTCCTCCTTTAAGAACTGGTTTAAGGAAAAGGGAAAACTGCCTTTATTCTCTGAAGAAGCTGCCTTCTTTCCAACAGATAGACTTCTGAGATGTTTAGGACATGCAAAGATAGACATAAAGGCAGTTGAAAGACTTCGTATCTCTCCTCAGTGCCACCGATTGGCTCAGCAAATCCATTGGCTGAATGTGCCATTTGCAAACCGCCAAAGCCGAACTGCCGTCAGCATAGTTTTTTCCTTGCCGCCCTCAGCAAAATACCTGGTCCTTGGAGATTAAACCAAAACGGTGGGGAGATAACAGGTTGCAACTCAAAACGATGTCATCGGTTAAGAAGTCTAATTAAGGCCATAGAGGCCTAACCACTAGAGTGAAAAGCTCTAATTCAGCAAGCTGCAGGGCTATTAGTGGCTTTTAATTAGCAATTAATAGCTTCCACGCCTTGGGTCCAGGTTGTGGCCTTTGCTGACAGATCAATTTATGAACGGAAAGGGTTAATATGTACACATGTGTGCTGAGGGTGGGAGGAGGAGAAGAAATTACATTCCCTCAAGGGTCAATGTCAAGTCGCTGTGGTCAACTCGCCACAGCCAACTTGCTGCAGTCACCTTGGTGCGGCCAACTCACCATTGCCAACTTGCTGCAGGACAATTTGCCACTGGACCAGAGTTACACTAATATCAAAAAAAGTAGTCAAATGGAATCATTAAAGAAAGTATGCCAAAAGAGGAATGAAATGAAATGTGAATGACAAAAATTAAAATATTTTTTAAATTATTTTAAATAATTAAATTGAATTGTTGACTTGTCCCACAGCGAGATGTCCTGTGGCAAGTTGGCTGTGGTGAGTTGGCCGCAGCAAATTGGCCGTGGTGAGTTGACTGTGGCAAGTTGTCCCATTCCGTTGTTAAGGGCTTCTCCTCCAGTCTCCTGTAGTTTCCCAGGCTCTGGAAATTCAATGGAGGCTAGCTACTGATGGAGAGCAGGCTGATACAGGATCTTAGGGAGAGGCACTAATTGAAGACGGAGCTGGGTGCCTCGAATGTGTTGACGCCAGTTAATCTAGTCCGAACAAGTTTCCTGATTGAATGGGAGGACGGAGAGTTTTGCACGTAGATCTTCTTAGCCCCCCCCCCTCCATTTTACAGCTCTGCTTGATGCTGACTCATGGTGATGAAACACCACAGCTTCATGTCCAGCACAACATGCAAAGCCTATCAGAAAAACAACATGGATTCAAAGTAGAACCGTATAAGAAAGGAAAGATAATAAAGAAAAATAGCAAGTAGCGAAAAAAGAAAATAGAAAATGTTAAAGAAGCTGCTCCTGATCTTCAGCAATTATAAACACATTTACGTTTTGCCCCCTCTCTCTCTAAAGTTGCATCATAATTTTCTTCTTTCCATAAGCTGTCCTTTCTAATCTTCAAACCCATAAGTCACAAGTTAATTTTTCTCTCTTTTTAAGCAAAACACATAAATAAATGTAGTTTTTGATCTTTTTCTAATCCAGTGTTTCTCAACCTCAGCAACGGCCTCTCCTGCTGGCTGGGGAATTCTGGGAGTTGAAGTCCCCATCCCTTAATATTGCTGAGCTTAAGAAACATTGCAACAAGTAATTTTTGTCATCAAAAACAACATGGATTCTGTTGGGATTTAAAAAGACAAAAAGGGTTTTTTTGGGGGGGGTGGTCAACAGGGAAAGGAGGGTAAATGAGAAGGTGGGCCTGTATGGACGTTAGTTACAAGATGCTGGGACTTGTCCTAAAATAGAATAGGGAAAAAGTTTCATGGCAAGGCAGTCCAACCATGCAGTATTGTTGATGGTGGCTAAGCTCAAGTAACATGCTATGGTTTGTTGAGCAAATCACAGTTACCTGAAGTTGTGCAATATACTAAGCCACAAACCATGGTTTGCAAATCCCAGTGACTGGGTCTAAGCCAGAAACACTACAAAACATATTATGATTTTACATCATGATGGTGATCATGGTTGATGATATTATTCATATAGCTGTGTCCGACTCTTGGGCGATTCTATGGGCCAAGACTCTCCATGTCTTCTGATCTTGTACTACTTTGAGTGTTTCTACGCTCTGACTGGTCACCATTTGATGGTGTCCATCCACTGTGTCCTTTGGCAGCCTGGTTTCCTTTTACTCCTAACTCTTGCAAGCATAACTGCTTTCTCAAGTGAATTCCTCTGCATGACATAGCCAAAATAAGTGAGATGCAGACTTTGCACATGGTTTTAAATACAGGAAGTCCTCAACTTACAAGCATAATTGAGATGGGAATTTCCATTGCTGAGCAAGGCAGTTAGTAAATGACTTTGCACTCAATTTTACCTCTTTTGTCAGAGCTGTTAAGTGAATCATGCAAATCAACACCACTGTATTTGGGGTGGGGACCAGGTCCTTTAAGATTAAGGATGAATCTGGGTTCCCCCATTGACTTTGCTTGTTGGAAACCAACTGAGAAGATTGCAAATGGCGATCATGTGATCCCGGGACACTGCAACCATTGTAAATACATGATGGTTGCCAAGCACCCAAATTTTAATCACATGATGTGGGGATGCTACGATGGTTGTGTGAATATCTTGTTAAAAATCACTTTTTTCAATGTTGTAACTTTGAACAGTTGCTAAACAAATGGTTGTAAGTCGAGGAGTACTTGTAAACACACTTGCTGATAGCGACTCTCCAACTTCACAAGTAGTTTGTCTACTGAGGAGCTAAGTCCTGAAGCTGGGGCTTCTTTTCTGTGTTCAAACCATCAGTCTCTTCTGAGACCACAGTCCAGAAATGTCTGCAGGGTGTGGTTAAATTAGTCAAGAAGCTGGTTGCGATGGCTTCACTCATTAAAAAAAAAAAACACAGCTTGACTTTTTTGAAAACATCCTGCAGACAACTGTTACAGTTTCTTTCACTTTCGTTCACTCAGAAGTCTTTCCAAAATGAATTTCTCTTCCTGATCAATAGTCATGGATATTTGTAGTGGGGACCAACAAGTCCCTCACAATGTGAATTAATTAATGTCCATTGCAATGCACAGACCTGAGATGCTTCTTTTACACAAAGATGTCACAGGACGTGTGCAGGGGTGGGTTCCGAAAATTTCCGCTACCACTCTGTGGGCGTGGCTTAGGGTTACGCGCGCGCGCACTCCCCTGGTGCAATTCTGTATCCGCGCATGCTCAGTGACTATAATCTGCCCGAAACACAGCTGAGGAACTGATCAGCTGTGCTTCGGGCGAAGAATAAAGGACAGCCTTCACCCGGGGGCAGGTGGGAGGGCCCTTTCCAAAGCAGCAGCAGAGCACAAACAGCCCAAAATGAAAAAAAGCCGCCAAAAATTCCCGGGAAAAAATGGCGGCGCCCACGGACCGGCACCGACCAAGGCGGGTCCACGACGCCATCATGACGTCACCAGCGCCTCGCTACCGGTTCGGGCGACCCAGTACGAACCAGGAGGAACCCACCCCTGGACGTGTGTCATTTTGAGGTTATAGCTCAGGACTTTTGCACTCAAGGGGAGAATATCCAGGGCCTCTTTCTTTAAACAGTGACGTGTATTATTTGATATAGGCTAACATGTGGCAAATCACCCCGGCTGTATTTGGGGTGGGGACCAGGCCCTTTAAGATTAATAAACGTGCATGTTAGAAAACCTCTTTTTTTGTAGCAAGGTAGAGTAGCAAAACCTTGAACGTTTCTTTCTGTCTTTCACCAAGCAAAATCAAGACAGTTTTATTTTGCGGTTGCTTCTCATGTTTTCCACTTTCTCAGGAATGAGCAATTTTTTTTCTGAAACTCCTTCCTTAATGGTCCATTATTCCTTCCCCGTTCCTAAGCTACACTCTTTCAGAAGTGTTAAGTTTTTTTCCCCCCTGAAAAAAGACTTAACATCCTGATATGGCCATACTATTCTTTCAATACTACCGTGTTTCCCCGAAAATAAGACCCTGTCTTATATTTTTTTGAACCCTGAAATAAGCGCTTGGCCTTATTGCCATGCACTCAAAAGCCCGATTGGTCTTATTATCAGGGGATGTCTTATTTGGCGGGAAACAGGGTATGCTGGAAACATAGCACTAGCACTTAGACTTATATACCGCTTTACAGTGCTTTACAGCACTCTTTACAGCACTCAACATATATATTACAGTAGTCCTCGACTTATAACAGTTGATTTAGTGACTGTTCAAAGTTACAATGGCAATGAAAAAAGTGTCTTATGACCATTTTTCATACGACTGTTGTGTCATCCCCATGGTCATGTGATCAAAATCCAGATGCCTGGCAACTGATTCTTACTTATGACAGTTGCAGTGTCCCGAGGGCATGTGATCACTTTTTGTGATCTTCTGACAAGTAAGGTTAACGGGGAAGCTAGATTCACCTAACTGTGTTACTAACTTAACAATCGCAGTCATTCACTTAACAACTGTGGCAAGAAAGGTTGTAAAATGGGGCAAAACTCAATGTCTCACTTAATAACACAAATGTTGGGCTTAATAAAACAGACAAGTCTGAAAAGCAGAAGATATTGTGGCTTGGTTTACACACTGCAATTAGCTAATATCAAGCCTGTGTATTTGTTTCAAGACAGGACTCCTAGATTAATACATATTGTTGCCTAAATTGGTGCCCTACAAGTGAGTGGGATTGTAAATTCTTTGTTGGTTTAGGATGGAAGTTGTAGCTTCAGTCATCTGGAGGACTACAGTTTAAAAATAGTAAACCTGGAAATAAATGGATGGTCACCCTTAGACTGCAGATGGAAGACCCACTTTGAATGTTTCTGGATAAAAAAATGAAAACAAAACAAACCCCTTCAGTATTGTACCACACATGTAAATGTAGATATTTTATTTTTAACACAAAGAGAAGTAGCACTGCACCAAACATCTTTTATTAATTGATCTCTTTCTTTCTTGAAAGGGTACAGGGTCTCCTGCTTGAGTAAGGGGTTGGACTAGAAGAACTCCAAGGTCCCTTACAGCTCTATTCTGATTTATTAATTGGTTGGTTGATTGATTGATTGATTGATTGATTGTTATGTGAAAGACCTGCTTAACAATGCTTGAAAGGTTGCCAACCAAAATTCACAGGACCTTCTCTAACAAGAAACATGCAGAAATCATTTGGGAATACATTCAGTAAGCAAAATTCCAACCCTGATTGATGTTCTTCATATATTTCCATGTCCTTTTTGAAAAACACCAAGTTGATGTCTTTCAAAAAGGGATCCACCTTGGTGGATCACATAACTCAAACCCTGTTCTTGTTTCTTGGAGACGGTCAAGCAATGGGCAGGAAGCTGGTCTGATCCCACAGCAGATAGAGATCACAAGTCATCCTGTTGGCAAGACAAAACCATTTTGCAATGGGCTATAGTCTTCGTGGGATTTCTAAGGGTGGAAAGACCATAAGACACTATGGTAGATAAAAAGGTCCCCTTCCTTATATGTCACCTGTTGAGACCTCGGTGGCCACCCAAGTCCCGACTTTCAGAACAGCCTCCCATCTGAGATTGGAGGGATCTGTATCCGTTTCACCTTCTGGAAGGTCATGAAGACGTGGCTCTCCCCTCAAACATTGGATTAGCATGAGCCTTGAGCTGGGAGGCTGTTTGATCTGGTGCCTGGGTTATTTCTCTTTTTATGAATTGCTGCAAGCAGCCTAGAATTATGCTATGAGATAGGCAGCCACGGAAGTCTAGTAAGCAAGCAAATAAATGCAACTGGTTAAAGTTATTTGGTTACTATAGAACCGCGGCAATAAGGATTTTGTTTCTCAACTTCTAGTGGACCTTTGTCTAATTGCAAGAAAACATCTAGTCCTCAAGATGCCTTAACAGTTGTTTTATTTGCTCCATGCACACAGCTATTCTATGCAGCTGAGCAAGCTCCCAGGTCCAATCCAATCAGAATAGAGCTGGAAGGGGCCTTTGAGGTCTTCTAGTCCAGCCCCCTGCTCAAGCAGGAGACCCTATACCATTTCAGTTAGGCAGTTGTCCAGTCTCTTCTTAAAAACCTCCAGTAATGAAGCACCCACAACTTCTGAACTCAAGGCTTTCCACTGGTTGATTGTTCACACTATTCGGAAGTTTCTCCTTCATTCTAGGTTGCTTCTCTTCTTGATTGGTTCCTATCCATTGTTTCTTGTCTTGCTTTCTGGTGCTTTGGAAAATAAGTTGACCCCCTGTATTTTGTGGCATCCCCTCAATACTGGAATACTGCTATCCTACCAGGTTAAGAGGAAAGAGACCGTCTGCATGCTGCGTCACGTGAATCGAGAAGGGCGGGCGTTAGGACTCCGGGGCTTTCTCCGCCCAGACTCCGCCTTTAGCAAACCTCCGGCCTGAGCTGGCGAGATCGAGTGGTCGTCGGCGGCTGCGCACGTCCTTCTGGATCGCTCAGCTGCTTTATAAAAGGGGCGCGAATCCCTTTGTCCCGCAGAGCTTGGTTCCTGCTTCAACAGTGCTTGAACGGAACTGGTTCCACTGCCTTTTCTATTCTTTCTCCCCCCCCCCTCCTTGGATCGCCTCTTTCCTTCTACCTTGAGTTGAAAACGGACGAGGGAGCGACTCGCTGCTTGCCGATCTTCCACCTCCAGCAGGATCTCCTTGGGCCGGACGCCTCTTCCTCTGCACTCTTCCAACCCACCGCAGAAATGGACTCCCAGATCCGCCAGAACTACCACCGCGACTGCGAAGCTGCCATCAACCGCATGGTCAACATGGAGCTGTATGCCAGCTACGTCTACCTCTCCATGGTGGGTAAGGGGCAGACGCACGGGGCAGTTTGCGTAGAGGCAGTTTGGTCAAATGGTTAGCCAAGAGCCTGAGTTCTAGTCCCACTTTAGCATGCAAATCAGCTGGGAGACTTTGGGTCAGTCCCTTTCTAATTTGACCTACCTCACAAGGTGGTTGTTGTGGGAAAATAGGAGGAGAAGTGCATTAGAATAGAATGAATAGAATAGAATAACAAAGTTGGAAGGGACCTTGGAGGTCTTCTAGTCCAACCCCCTGCTCAGGCAGGAAACCCTATACCAAATATTAGGTATATTCGGCACTTAGTTATACAAATGAAGGGGGATCTAGGGCAGCCTGCCTCGGCACCCCCTATCCCCAGCCTAGCTTAGGGTGATGGGAGTTTATCCCCTTCCCCATCTGGAAGTCTGTGCGAGGCTGATAAAGAGAGGCGTACTCGTGGCTCCACCGCGGGCGGGCGATTAGTGCAGTAATCCGTTTTCTTGGCTAAGTAACCTAAGGCGCCTTTCTTTCGCTGAGCAACTTGTTCTCTAGGGAAATTATTAGAGAATTGTTTTCTAGGAAAAGAAATGGTGGTGATTGGGAGGGCTCAGAGTGGTTAGATTCAGGGAAGAGGTAAACAGCACGGGAGCTAAACCTAGTCGCCGACTTTTGCACACGCAGTAATTGACTTTGCACACGCACGTGCATTTTAGACGCAGGGCGCTCTGGAAAGCGAAGGGAAGGCACAACCAGCCTCCTTACTCACGCGTATAGCTCTATCTTAAACGGTAGGAATTAGCTTACCTGATGATGCATCTGGCATAGTTTCAGTCCAGGCAGTGTCTCTCAACCTTGCCAATTTTAAGATGTGTGGACTTCCAACTCCCAGAATTTTCTAGCCAGCACTGAAATCCACACATCTTAAAATTGCCATGGTTGTAGACCAGTCTTTCTCAATCTTTTAACAACTTTTAAGATCTGGGGGCTGAGGAATTCTGGGAGCTGAAGTCCAGCATATCTAAAAGTTTGAGGAACGCTGATCTAGACGAACGGCATACAAACTATGCTGCTTGGAACCTCCGGAGTTCTGTGAGAATCTAGTGGTTCAACATGACAGTTTATAATCATAAAATGTTAAGATCTTTATTCCTTTGTTTCATTTAACTTTGAGAAATGTTCTTCAGGTATGTCAAGTTTGAAGAATGTCGGTTTCTTTAGACCATCTCCATGCTGACTGGGGAATTCTGGGAGTTGAAGTCCACTCATCTTAACCTTGCCAAGTTTGAAAAACACTGGTGTAGACCAGGAGTCTCCAACCTTGGCAACTTTAAGACTTGTGGACTTCAACTCCCAGAGTTCCTCAGCCAGCAAAGCTGGCTAAGGAATTCTGGGAGTTGAAGTCCACAAGTCTTAAAGTTGCCAAGGTTGGAGATCCCTGGTGTAGACTATAGATTAACCCTACTGCTACTATTCTTCTTGTTCCAGTCCTCCTGTCTTTTCCCATTTGTCCAAGGATCCGTTGGATGGATCTAAACCAGAAATATAGAGATAAGCCTACTGGAGCACAAAGACAGATTTCTGTTTTTCTGCAGGCTTCGTATTTTGACCGGGACGATGTGGCTCTTGCGAACGTCTCCAGCTTCTTTCGGTCTCAGTCACATGAGGAGCGGGAGCACGCTGACAAGTTGCTGAAGTTTCAGAGCCAGCGTGGTGGCCGAGTCCTCCTACAAGATATCAAGGTATAATAAGTGTGGCCCAAACTTCTGCTTCTCTAAGAGATGTGGTATTTTTCAGTCTGGCTGCCCTCCAGATGTTTTAGGCCTAAAAATCCTATTGCTCGATGAAACACTGGGGGGGGGGAGGGGGGACATTGGGGCAAGTTTAGGCTTGGAAGAATGTCCCAGAAATGGCAACTATGTCCCTCTGTTTAGGGAAAAATGCTTCAAAGAGATTCCATCTTCATTAACTCATCAGAAGTACGACTGAGAATTTTATCTTATATTTTTCAAACATCTGTACAGTTAGTCCTTGACTTACGATCACAATTGAGCCCAAAATTTCTGTTGCTGAGCGAGACAGTTCTAAATGAGTTTTTCCCCATTTCACGACTTTTTTTGCCACAGTTGTTAAGTGAATCACTGCAGTTGTCAATTAAGTAACAAGGTTGTTAAGTGAATCTGGCTTTCCCATTGACTTTGCTTGTCAGAAGGTTGCAAAAGGGGATCACATGATCCTGAGACCCTGCAAACAATGAGTCAGTTGCCAAGCATCTGGATTTTGATCATGTGACTATGGGGATGCTGCAATGGTCGTAAGTGTGAAAAACAGTCAAAAGTCACTTTTTCCCCCATACCATTGTAACTTCAAATGGTCCCTAAATGAACTGTTGTAAGTTGAGGACTACCTGTATTTACCCCAGGTTAACATTAAATATCGCTTTCCGAATTTAGTGTCATTTCTGATTTGCTTGGACTTGCCAGCTGTTTTAAGCCTATGGTCCTTATTTAGTGTGGCTTTGCTGAGTTTGATGGAAATTCTAATTGCAGCAGATTTGGGGAAGGGGGTGTTATAGGATGCCTATAGCAAGGTTGACAGGCCTCCCTGAGTCTGGGTTTATATATCACACTGAGCCATAATGGCTGTATTCATACAATGCAATCATCCTTGAATAACTTAACTATGGTGATTCAGTTAACTACTATTGATCTACACAATGCAAGGGATCTACAAGGTTCTGCAGATCCTTAAAAACATGGCTTTGCTCCAAAGCCTGGAGTTTGCTTTTGTTTTAGCCCCTGGGGATTATTATTATTATTATTTTGGGTGTGTTAAGCCTGTTTGCACACGTTCCTTTCTTTTTAAAAAAAAAAGTTGCTTTATTTATGTACCGTATTTTTCGGAGTATAAGACGCACCTTAGTTTTGGGGGAGGAAAACAAGGAGGAAAAAAAATCTGCCTCTGCCTCCCAGCAATTTGCCTAACAGTAAACAGTACAGATGATATACACTGTCTGCTGTGTATTTCTGTGCATGTGTGCCTGACCCATAGAAATAGCAAAGAATTGGAGAAATGTACATTATGGCAGTATATTAATGCCAGAAAGTTTTCTTAAATGTAGTCACATTAACTCCTCCCAATTATTTAAATAGATCTACTCCAAACATGACTAAGTCAGGGTTTAACTCAGCTGCCTTATTTTAATACTAAAACAGGACACTGTTAAATTTCAGATTATTACTTGTACAGATGCTGTTAAAATTGATGTGGCTTTCTTGAAGTATAAATTATTCTCTGCTATTTAAAAGAAGATACAATAGCACTGGGACTATTCAGATCAAGCATTTATTTTAAAAAAAGCTTCTTCATTTTGTTAAGTTGTCTAGAACAATAATAAAGGAGTCTTTAAAAAAATAAGTCTAATAATTTTCATTTTAGCACCTGGGCTTGCCTGCAGCCTCTCAGCTGATGGTCGGGAGGCCCATAAGCAGTTGCTTGTGCTAAATCAGGCTCTCTGCAGTGTTTGCTGCAAGGAGGTAAATTGCTGGGAGGCAGAGGCCAAAGGGTGGGAGTGGCTGGGTGGGGCTACATTCGGTGTATAAGACGCACCCAAGTTTTCACCCTCTTTTTGGGAGTAAAAAGGTGCGTCTTATACTCTGAAAAATACGGTAATCTTCCCAGAATCATCAGGCAGTCACACAGACTTCTAAATATTGACCATAAACTGACTATGCTATTTAGGTTTGATCAGGTCATGCATTAATGTGCATTTGGCTAGTCATGCAAACTCAGCCGTTGTTGGGGTTGGCTTAGTATTATTTATTTGTATCCCCCCTTTATTATTTTTACAAATAACTCAAGATGGCGAGCATAGCCAGCACACCTGCCTCCTCCTAGTTTCCCCACCACAACAAGCTTGTGATGTGTGTGGAGCTGAGAGAGAGTGACTGGCCCAAAGCCACCCAGCTGGCTTTCTTGGCTAAAACAGGACTCCCAGTTTCTAGCCTAGTGCCTTAGCCACTAGACCAAACCAGGCATTGTTGTCTATGAACTATGCAACTTTGGTGTGTGAACTCTGGTCTAGCATAATAGGTAAATAGCAGCCCTTTGCCAGCCCCCCCCCATTAGCCTTACCAAAGTTGTTATTGTGAGATCAAACGTATGCAGCCATAAAAAGAGTACCCACAAGATCTAAATAAGGTGCTTTCCTTCCACAGAAGCCCGAGAAAGATTCTTGGGGGAGCATCCTGAATGCAATGGAAGCAGCACTCCAGCTGGAGAAGAGCGTCAACCAGGCCCTTCTGGATTTGCACCGTTTGGCGAGTGACCAGGGAGACCCACATGTGAGTCTTATGATTGGGGTATGATCAGGATTCTTCCCCCTCACCACCAAATTCCCACCATGTGCTCATGCCACCGGTCTAAGCAAGATTCCTTTGCACACACAAAAGAAGTTGGCTGAAATGCTCTTTTACTTCATGCAAGGGAAAAATAGAAGAGCCACTGTAATGTAGCTGTGTGATGGCAGTGGAGATAAGAGAGCAAATTAGCAGTAAAACCCCATTCCGTGATTTAATGGTGATCCGCAAAGTGCCTTCGAGGCAGTAAATCTGAGACTTGGCACCAGTCCAATTTGAGCCCTGTGCTAGAATAGCATGTACTTTTTTTAAAAAAGTAAATGGTCAAAGTTAATGAACGGATGTGTGGTTAGAATGATGCTGACCCTAGAGCAGGGTTTTCCAACCGTGGCAACTTAAAAATAGGTAGACTCTCAACTTCCAGAATTCCCCAGCCAGCATGGAGAATTCTGGGAACTGAAGTCCACGTATCTTAAAGTTGCCAAGGTTGAAAAACCCTGCCCTAAACACTGAGACTGCAAGCAGTGTATAACTCTGTTGTCTGTATTTCTTTCCAGCTGTGTGACTTCTTGGAATCTCATTACCTCGATGAGCAAGTCAAAGCTATCAAAGTCCTGGGCGACTACATTACCAATCTCCGGCGCTTGGGTACATCCCAGGGAGGGCTTGGAGATTATCTCTTTGACAAGCACACCCTAGGAGAGAGCAGCAGCAGCTGATTTCACCTTCTCCCCAATTCCTGGGAGTCACTTCCCATGAACCCACAAAAACCAGCCCACATCCATCACTTGCTGTGCCCCGGTCAAGGAGGGCTCCTACCTGCCATCTCTCAGTTGGCATGCTTCCAATAAACAAGGGTTCACCTGTTTTACTTTTGTGTCTGTGTGTGTACTTGTACGTAGAAAGTTGGCTGGGTGACTATGGGCCAGTCACTCTCTCAGCCCAAGCTACCTCATGGCACTATAATGGTGGGGAAAATTAAAGGAGGGACATTAGGTTTATTTGCTACCTTGAGCTACTTATAAAGTAATAAAGGCAGGCTAAAAATCTAATAAATAAAATAGATAAAAGAAAATGTTATTTTCTTTAGATGGAGTTTCATGAAGGTTGGCCTCCAGAAATAATGAAGTTCTATTGTTTGAAATCTTCATGAGTTAAAATGTGGCTTATAACCTACCTCTTCAAAAGGAAAGAGGGACTTTTTAGGTGGTGGGCAGGTGCTTTGTTTCTGGACTGTATTATACTGAAACTTTTTTTTTCTGGCTGCCGATACAGCCCTAGGCTGCAATGATTTCTTGTCTTCTACGCCACGGGTCTCCAACCTTGGCAACTTTAAGCCTGGTGGACTTCAACTCCCAGAATTCCCCAGCCAGCTTCTGTTCTACGCAATGGGATGTGTTTGTATAGTAGCTTAATTTATATTGCAGTTGTTAGGTGTCAAATTGTACCCATTCTATTTTCTAATTCTTTGGGCTAAACTATAAATCCATAATGTGTACCTTCGTACTGGATCATATACTTTAGTGGAAGAAAGAAGGAAAACAAATGTATATAAATCAGCTGGTATAATGCTGCCTACAGCATTCTTAATGCTGTTCAAATTCTCTTGCCACAAACCCTTTAATGTTCCCTTTCCTTAAACAATTCTTAACATGACTGGCAAATTAAGACAAGTTTTAACCCACATTGTGCAAAGCAAATGCTTGAAGTCTGCTCCAGACAATACCATCATAATAGATATATAGACAGCCCAGATATAAAGCTAGGTCATATGATCCAATATGCAGAAAAATTAAGTAAATTAAATGAGGCGGGAGATATCAAACACAAGCTATTTTGCTGTTCTGTGACTGCTTCAATCCCTCCTACCATTCCATTAAAGAATACAGAAGCTGCTAGGACAGCCTTTGCTATGAAAACCATCCACCCATTTTCTGTACATCTGGACTGAAGTTTCGACTTCAACTTAATGGGACAGATTTAATAATTGGCCCCAACAAAGGGCTTCTTTATATTCTCTATAGGGCTTTAATTATGCTCTTGATTGTAGTTTAATTATTGAAATATTGTAATTAAACAACAACAAAAAGGAACAAACTCCATCACTAGGGCACGTTAAGATTTTATTATAAATGAATGCAAACTTCAAGGATTTGTGGTATGATACATGTCTGTTCTGGTAATTTAAGAAGGAAAGATAAATTAAATGTAGCCCTGATTGAAGTTTATCAAATGCTGAACTGTATGAAAGACAATTTTCTCTTATTAGAACTTGGGCTGATTGGCAGTAAGTGTAGGATCAAAAACATCTTCAAACAATGCACAAGTAATTTATCCAGCGGTTACCTTTTGCAATTATACAAGGCCTTAAACTACCGTAGGAGAAATGAAGAATGAGCATACTTTTGTCTTAATAGGCTGATTGCCACATCCACAGGCAGAAGAAATGTAACGGAATACCACAGATTGAAGACAAATTGCAAGGGAGACCATTTATTATTTAATGCCTGGATTTTCAAATAAGTTGCTATTATGAGGGGGCCCTGCTACCATTTCAGAAGACAAAGGGAGTAGGTTTAGGTAACATTTGAGGAAGTGAGATATGTTGCTCATTCATTAGGCCTACCTAGGCTTTCTATTAAAAAATGAATACTGGACGGTTTTCATATTCTGCTTTTGCTGTTCCAGATAAAGCCGGCTGCAGTCAGAGATAGTATGCTAGACTAGATATGTGGGTATGAAGCCCAGCCTTGTGGGTTAGTGCTCTTCTTACTTTCCAGCCAAAGCACAATCAGTTTCAGACCCAAAGGTGCTTTTTTTCAGGAGGCAACTGGACTTTCTTGTTTTTTATTTTGAAGACGTTTCGCTTCACATCCAAGAAGCTTCTTCAGCTCTGACAGGATAGTGGGGAATGGAAGGATTTATATTCCTTGCAGACAGCTGGTCATTTGCATCCTTTTAGAGGGTCGTTGAAGCACTTGGAGGTTTATCTGTATCCTCAGGGTCACCTGAAGAATAAGAAGCTGAAGAAGCTTCTTGGATGAGAAGCCAAACGTCTTCAAAAGAAAAAAACAAGAAAGTCCAGTTGCCTCCTGAAAAAGCACCTTTGGTACAACCATGACCTGGATGACTCAGAATCCCTACAGACAATCAATTTCAGAATACTCCATTGTTTCCTCCTCCTCGTATGGTCCCTTTTGTACATACACCCCCAACCTTTTGGGCACCAGGGACCAGTTCCATGGAGAGAGGTTTTTCCACAGACCGGAGGGGCCATTGTTTCACATGCTGCCTGCATCCCACAGATCGGGGTTTGCTTGTTTGCGCAGCCCTGTTTTTGGCATGCCACGGACCAGTGCCGGTCCATAGACCAGGGCTGGGGATCCACACTGTAAGATGTTCAGTCTTAAATGGGTGGTTCGTGGTCCTGCTAGTTTTGTTTTTTAATACATACATGTACTTCTGTACTTAAACCACTCTTTCAGTTCCTGAAAATCATTGTTGCTTCCTTCTTATGTACATTTATGTACAAATTGGCCATTTTGACTATTTAAGTTTCCCTATTCACGCTGCAGTTGGGAAAGATTGAAGGCAAAAGGAGAAAGGGATAGCAGAGGTTAGATAGTGTCATTGACACAGTGGGTGTGAGTTTGGACAAACTCTGGCAGACAGTGGAGGACTTGGGGGCCTGGCATTCTATGGTCCACGGGGTTGCAAAGAGTCGGACATGATTTAGCAACTGAACAACCACAAAATTCACTCCTGAACTCTGGAAATGAAAGGAAACTTTTGAGACCTTGTTTGCTGAATCAAATGCCGCTTTGGAGTCATTTCTCCCTCGTTCCTGGCTGTCATGACACGGCTTGGTTGCAAAATGGCTGCTAATCTAACTGGATTTCAAATAATAAATGGTATTTTTAGAAGGCTTCTTATACTAAGGGGAAGAAAAGAGAAATACGATGTAGTTAGAATTATCAGATCAATTTTTAAAAAGTTTTAAATTATGTCCCATGGAAAAATGTGAAACAAGCCGAAAGCATGAAAGAATCGACAAACTGCACTAACTTAACAAAAGGCACTGTATTGAATACAATGTCATGTCAGTGACAAACGTATGACTTTCAGCCTAGCGTTTGTCTCTCATCACTAGCCAGCAGGGCTGTAAACCAAAAACAATGGATGCTGAACTCCACCTCTGGAAGACCATAATTAATGACTGAAGAAAAGACAATGGCTACAGGGAGTCCTCGACTTACAACCAAAATTGAGCCTAACATTTCTGTTGCTAAGCGAGACTGCTGTTAAGTGATTTTGCCGCATTTTATGATCTTTCTTGCCTCAGTTGTTAAGTGAATTACTGCAGTTGTTAAATTAGTAACACAGTTGTACAGTGAATCTGGCTTCTCCATTGACTTTGCTTGTAAGAAGTCACAAAAGAGGGTCATGTGATTATGGGACACTGCAACCATCATAAATATGATCCAGTTGCCAAGCATCTGAACTTTAACCACGTGACCATAGAGATACTGCAGTGGTAATAGGTGTGAAAAACAGTCGTAAGTCACTTTTTCCAATGCCATTGTAACTTCAAATGGTCACTAAAAGAATGGTTGAAAGTCGAGGATTCCTGTACCGGATTGTTTGAGCCTAAAGCAGTGTTTTCCAACCTTGACAACTTTAAGATATGTGGGCTTCTTGGGGAGTTCTGCTAGGGAATTCTGGGAGTTGAAGTCCACATATTTTAAAGCTCACAGAGTTCAGAAACACTGGCCTAAAGGTTGTGGAAGTTGATGCCAAACCTGGTTCTCAGTTATAAGGAGCAGGACTAGCCAAAAATATTCCCCACCTCATGTGAAAGACCAGATGTGCTCATCTTACCTACCCCACCTGCAGAATCTGATCAGCTAGCTGTTGGTTCATCATTGGTGATTGGATCATATTTAGTGAAGAATAGGCCTCAGGATATGTCTGTGAGCATGTGCACATTGCACAAGCACATACATGTACACAAACCATTGTTCTTCAAGACAGGGACAATCAGAGAAGGGCTAAGAGGAATCGGTAGCTCTTCCCAGATATTGGAGTAGAGTAGAGTAGAGTAGAGTAGAGTAGAGTAGAGTAGAGTAGAGTAGAATAGAATAGAATAGAATAGAATAGAATAGAATAGAATAGAATAGAATAGAATAGAATAGAATAGAATAGAATAGAATAGAATAGAATAGAATAGAAACAGAGTTTGAAGGGACCGTGGAAGTATTCTAGTCCAACCACCTGCTCAGGCAGGAAACCCTATACCAGGGGTCTGCAACCTGCGGCTCCAGAGCTGCATGTGGCTCTTTGGGCCCTCTGCTGCGGCTCCCTGTTGGATGATCCCATCACTGACTGGCCTCGCCCCTCGCCCTCCCCTCCCAGGCACTCCTTGCCTAGCCTGAGAAGGTAAGGGCAATGGCGGGGGATGGAGAAGCAACTGGGGCTGATTCTCCGGCGCCTCATTCTTGCTAGAGATTCTTCCAGCCCTTGTTGGTGCTGGGCGTGCCTCGGTCACTTGGGAAGACGCGTAACCTGCTCTCCACCCTGAGACACTGGCCCGACCCAGCGCGACTGATGCCGGCCTCGCTATTGCGAGGGCTGGCGGGGTGGGTATGGGATCCGGGAGGAGGGGACGACAGAAAGGGGGATGGGCCCGCAGTGCCCAGCTGCGGCTTTAAAACATGCACAAGGAACTTTCACCACCCGGAGGACGCTTTTCAATTAAAGCCGTGTGTGTGTGTGTGTGTGTGTGTCTGTATCTTTCTCTGTCTTTGTGTCTCTTCTCTCTCGGAAACCCGGCGAGCTGTCCTTGGGGCTCTTCACTACTCCTTTTCTTTCTTCTTGGCAACTTTTTGGAAATCTGGGCTGGCTGAGGAACGAGCGCAAGCCACAGTGGAGGCTTCCTTTCGGGCGATCCTCCCCCTCCTCCCCCTCCTCCTCCTCTCGCAATCCCTTAACCAGATGTGGTGGGGCCGGGAGGGTGCGCACAAGCGGGAAGACCCTCCTCAAGTGAGCGCCCGCCTGCCCTGTGTGCGCCTTTTCTGTGCTTTCGCAGAGCCTGGCCACTCACTTGAGGAGGGTCTTCATGCTCATACACACCCTCCCAGCCTCACCACAACTGGCAAGGGGGTCGTGAGAGGAGAAGGAGGAGGAGGGGGGTCACCAGAGCTTTAATGCAGGAGCGAAAGGGGCCTTGTAAATGCCTTTGTGCAACATTTGTGCTCAAGGCAGCCTTTGCCTCCTTCCACTTGGAGCTGGAGCTTCCGCCTGCTGCACTCAGCCGAAGAGCTGCTGGGGAGGAAAGGGGACACGGCAAGGTGATGGCCGGAGCCTTAGTGCAGGAGCGAAGCGGCCCTATATTTTCCTTTGGGTCATATTTGGCTCAAGGCAGCCCTCGCCTCCCGCTGCTTTTGGCTCGGAGCTGTAAGCCGCATCCTGTTGCTAGGGGCGAGTAGGACAGGGTCGCATTGTGGCTCCATGTCGTAATGGGCTCCAGGAGGAGGAGAGGACCCCATCTCCCCCATTGTGAAGCGCACTAAAGTTCACTGTGCTGCGCAAGGCACTGCGAGAGTGCCTTATGGCTTGCTCGACACCTCATATCAGAATCGGGGGAAAGAGAGGGGGAGAGAGACATACAGAGAGAGTGGGGAGAGACATAGAGAGACACACAGAGAGTGAGAGATACAGAGAGAGGGGGGAGAGGGGGGAGAGAGAGATAGACAGAGAGAGATACAGAGAGAGGGAGCAGATAGAGAGGGAGAGGGGGAGAGAAAGAGAGAGAGAGAGAGAGAGACACAGAGAGAGACAGAGACAGAGACAGAGAGAGGGGGAGAGAGACAGAGACAGAGAGACAGAGAGAGACAGAGAGAGAGAGAGAGAAACAGAGACAGAGAGAGACAGAGACAGAGAGAGACAGAGAGGGGGGGAGGGGGGGGAAGGGGAAAAAACATAAACTGAAAATGGAAT
>QLTV01001468.1:510081-523237 GCA_003457575.1 Thermophis baileyi
AACAGCCTTCACAAGATTTCACAAAGAATAGGAACAAAGTTTTTTTTGTTTTTTTTTTGCTGAATCATCCTGAGGTGGTTTCTTCTTGGGGGTCAGATTATGTAGGAGCTCTTTTTGCTGAGTCACTTTAAAGAGGGAAGTACACAGAGGGGAGGGGTAATATGATACTCCAAGCTGTTGAACTTCCTCTCCAGTTTGTTTGTTTTTTAAAATACATTATGAGCGGTGCAAGCACTTTTTAAAAATACCATGGATGGACTTCATGGTCTTATGGGCTGAATCACTTTGTTTCAAGATAATGTAATATGAATGTTTTAAAAATTAAATAAGCATTGGCACCCATCTATTGTTAATCGCATGTTACAAAAGAAAAAAGAAAAGAACAGAACAGAACAGAATAGAATAGAATAGAATTCTTTTATTGGCCAAGTGTGATTGGACACACAAGGAATTTGTCTTTGGTGCATATGCTCTCAGTGTACATAAAAAGAAAAGAAAGGATATTATGAGGAAAAGGATCGTGGCCTGGTATGCCCTTTGCTGATTCACACAACGCATTACTGTAATCCTGTAATTGGAGTTAATAAAATGAAAGATTTTAAAGGTGCTTCTAAGTCAAACCTGAGTCCTGGTGACAATGGATATGTCTATGTCATTGACTTGGCAACAATTTGCAAGAGGTCTGCCCTGCTATCTTTTTCCCAGAGAACTTTTTCAACTACCCAGTCTATCCTTCAGCTTAGGATCTCCTCGTGATCTCTCATCTACCATCCAGGCTTCATCCAACTGGGCTTCTGCCCACCCAGGTGCTGCTCCCTTACAGAGGTGACCTATGCACAGTGTTTCTCAACTTTTGCCCCTTGAAGACATGAAGTCCGCACATCTTCAAGGGGCAGAGGAGGTTGAGTAATACTGGCCTAGAGTGTTGTGCAAACCAACGTCTCTAAATTTGTGCCCTCCAAGTTAGGATCATCAGCCCCAATTAACGCCACTACTGTGGTCACTTGCTGATCGTATTCCACAGAACAGCAACACCCCGATAACATTTTCAGCACTTTGGAGCTGAAAGGGAAGCCAAAGAGTCGCTCGCAGCCAGATTTCGCAATCTCAACTCACCTCCCCCCCCCAGGCACCCCCTCCCATCTAGCAGCCTTCTTTTGGCTAGCCCAGGGGGGGGGGCGGAGCCTCTCGTTTGCAGTCGGCGCGGAGGGAGGGTTCTGGAAGAGCCTCCGGCTGCCTATAAAAGTCTCCTCCCGGGCTCTCCGCGCTCAGTCCAGACCTCGCTTTTGGCTTCCTTTCCTTTGCTCTTGCTTCAACAGTGCTTGAACGGAGCAGGATCGCAGCCACCCCATCCTTAAGTCCTTTTGCCAGCCAATCCAACCAACCTCGACTTGCACCATGAGCTCTCAGATCCGCCAGAACTACCAAGCCGAAAACGAAGCAGGCGTGAATCGCTTGGTCAATCAATTCCTTCAGTCCAGCTACACCTATCTGTCCTTGGTGAGTATCAAAAGGTAGAAATCGCCCCTTTCTCCCCCTCCTCTAATGTTTTCCTGGCTTTGCCTAACCCGGAGCCCTGTGTTGATCTTGGAATACAGCTCCCATCATCCGTACCCATACTTGGTACAAATGATGGGAGTTGTAGATCGGTGCCTCTGGAAAGCATCAGGTTGCTTCGCCCCCTCCTTCCCCCCCCCCAAAAAAAATCGTTTTGTGTGTGCGCAAAGCCAAGAACATATTTTTCCCTCCACTTAAACGGTGGCTACACATTTACGTGGTTGGAGGGGCCCGATTGCTTTATTGGAAGTAACTAGCAAAAATACTGCGATTTCCTATAGTCCAGGATGGCGGACTGTTGTGTGCGTTGTGATGTGCTATTGTGTACCATAGCCCCACCCCGCGAGTCCTTTTTTTTTAATCCGTCGAGTCTGGCTTCTTCTGTTTATAAACTGCGTAAGAAAAACACTGCCCCCGCACCTCCCCCCACCGTAGGCTCTGGTTTTAGATGGGCCTCTCTCTTCCTTTCTTCCTCCAGAAAATTCACCCTCTGCTTTATTCTTTTCCTGCAGTAACCATGGAGACCTAAGCAGAGTTTCCCAGCAGCTCTGCTCTCCTGTTCACTTGGCATTATAGGAGACAGAGAAAATGCTTTCTTCATGGGGTAGCTTATTTAGCCACGAAGCTAACCTTCCCCACCCTGCATCTCCAGATGCGTGGGACTTCAGGCCCCATCATCCCCATCTTTTTGTGGGGCTATACTAACCGCTGTAGGTTTCTTTGTCCTCTGCTTTTGATCCTTTTAGTATTCTGATTCTGCTGTGTGAGCTCTTAATTGAAGGCACATCTGCACAGCATTTAAAAACAGGACTATGTATATATAATTAATGGGGCTTATCAAGAATCTCAAAGGGAGCTGCTTGTGGTATGATAAAACTGGTGTAAAAGAATTGTATATACACACAATTCAGCTCTTTATCAAGTTATTAAAAAGAGCTTGTCTAGTTCACCAGGCTGTTCTGGTTGGGGATGATGGAAATTGTACCCCACTATCAGAAGGTATCTGGTTAGGAAAAGTGCCATGGCAAATAGTCCTTTTTGCCCTGTAAATAAGATACCTGTTGTTTGTCCTTGCTGTGTACTTGGTTTTGGCAAGGAGGGAGCTCTACGCAATTTATATTTTGATACAAAGTCCACCTCTTCATGTTTACCCATTGTTGCATCCTCTAGAATGGTTTTAAGGGAGACACGAGGTGAGGTTAATGATTTAATTATGTCAAACTCCTTTATCAGTATATAAACTAGAAAAAAAGGCTGGACTGATAAGTGAGGAAGGGGCAATGGGCATTTTGGCTAAGGTTTAACCATGATTTGTTGAGTATGACAGCAGTTAAGTTTGGTTAGCCATGAACTATAGTTTATAAACCACAGTGGGCAGATTTTCACAATATGTTAAGCCATAAATAGAATGTTTTGATTATTGGTAATAAAATTAAAATTATCATATTTTAGAAGCAAATAAACTTTTTTTTGTAGATACCCATAAGTCTCTAATTTTTAACACTTGTGGTCCATCCATATGGTAGATAGCAGGGAGATTGTCTTTGAATATGCAGAGACCTAGAAAAAACTTTCAAAATACTTAAGTTAGGAATGCTGCTGGTCAGGGTTGAATCAGGCAATTCTTACATAGGTTTCATGTACACATATCACTGCTGATTAGTGCTTTTCCAGAGGTATATCCAATTTTCTTGCTAAAGTGACTGTTAAAGAAACACATACAGGCAACTGCTCAGTAATGCATTGCATCAAACTGCAGATTTGCTGTAATCATGGAAATGAATTACTACATTGAATCTGGAAGTCAAGCTATATTTTTTTTTTGTTCTAGCTTTGGTCTTCTCGGGATTGTTGGGAGGAGGGAAAGCAGAGCTGCAAACCAGCATGTAAAACAATGTCATTAAAAAAAAAAAGTATATTTGTGACTCTAGATAGCATAACTCACACCACCCCCGAAATAAGATACAGCAGCAAAATATGGTAATGTATTATATTTCAAATCATAGGCTTTTTGGCTTTGCAGATTAGTTACAAATCTATTATTCTATTTTGGGGTCTTATCAAACCGTAATTACACTATTGATTCCAACCCATGATGTGAGAAACATGCTGGATTGAAACCACCAGCATTTTGGAAATGTAGCATGCTAAAAACTGTGGAGTATGATTTATAAATCATAGCGATTTATTCACACAATAAAACCAAGTCTAAGCAAACTATATTATAATGTAGCACAATATGTGAATTAAATTAAAGGGAGGCTGGCTCTTTTTGTGTAAGTGGGCAATGGTGACTATGAGTGATAATCCTACAGAAGCTTGGGTGTAAAGGCAGTTTTAAACCTGTGCCAATTCTAAACTTTTTCTTCCTTCTGCCCAGAGTTTTTACTATACCCGGGATGATGTGGCACTGTCCAAGTTTGCCTCCTTTTTCCATCACCTATCTGAGGAGAAGCATGAACAAGCGGAGAAGTTCTTGACTTTCCAGAACCGCCGTGGGGGAAGAGTTGTCCTGCAGGATGTCAAGGTGAGAATGAGGAAGTACGTTGGGACACACAGAGGTTGAATGAAACCAGTGGTTGGCCGATAGGGGACATACGTATATGTGTAGTGCTACTGAGACATGATTAACTCTTTCTAATGCTCCAGAAACCAGAACAAGATGAATGGAAGAATGGAATCACTGCCATGGAAGCTGCCCTGAAGTTGGAGAAGAGCCTGAACCAGGCCCTGCTGGATTTGCATCAAATTGCTTCACGCAATACAGATCCCCACGTAAGTTGACAGGAGAAGGTTTGCAGGGTTAGGTTCAGTCCCATTTTTCTATTACAGTAATGCTCACCAAGATATCCTGGAATAATATGTTCTTTAATTACACTTGTCAAACTTTGTTTTGGCACATTCACACAGGGTTAGTTAGGGAAGGAAGGATGGAGAACCTGCAAGAAGTATTCCTCATTGGTTAAGCTGGGTGGTAGTGTACTAGGGGCAGTTGACATTCAGCAACATCTGAACATCATGAGTTCCCCATTTAATCCACCCCAAACCACCTGGCTTAGGTGGCTGCTGATTAAGTGAATTGTGATTGACACACCTTGGGTGCACCATCCTCTTTGAAGAACTCAACATCTGCTTTCAATTTTTAATGGTGTTATGGTTGAGTTCTTTGCATGGTGTATCACTTTTCTGCATTCCTATTGCCCCAAAACATGGTTAAACGGATGCCAGCTGGCCAACTATCAAGAATGCAGTGGATTTTTTTTATATTGGTAGAAGATAGGATCAGCTGATTTTGAGGTTCCTTCTAGTTCCTGATAGATTGGATGATCGGCAGGCATTAGTCCTTCTAATCCTTGGACTACTTAATATAGGTAAGCTTTTTCTGTGGAATCCTTGGAATTAAAACTCCTTTCTTTTCCTAAGCTTTGTGACTTCTTGGAGACTCACTATTTGGATGAGGAGGTGAAGTTGATCAAGAAGCTGGGAGACCATGTGACCAACCTGAAGCGTGTGCGTGCCCAGGAGGAAGGCCTTGGGGAATACCTGTTTGACCGTCTCACTCTGGGCGAATCCAGCGACTGAGCCCAGAGGTGTTGACTCCCTCCCAGCTCCTACAGCCTTAAATGTATTAAAAGCTGGCTGCTCAATAAATATGGCCTCTGTACCCCTATCCATTTTTTGGGGGGGAAGGAGCGGAGTCTGTAACTGGCATTAAATAAACTTGGCATTAAGCACTATATCCTGTGCATGTGTATATAATTGGGAGAATGTATAGTGGATAGGAGGGATGCGGTGGCTAAGACGCTGAGCTTGTCGATCAGAAGGTTGGCAGTTCAAATCCCTAGCACCGCATAAAGGACTCAGCTCCCATTACTTGTCCCAGCTTCCGCCAACCTAGCAGTTTGAAAGCACGTAAAAAAATGCAAGTAGAAAAATAGGGACCACTTTGGCGGGAAGGTAACAGTGCTCCATGCGCCTTCGGCGTTTAGTCATGCTGGCCACATGACTATGGAGATGTCTTCAGACAGCGCTGGCTCTTCGGCTTAGAAACGGAAATGAGCACCGCCCCCTAGAGTTGGGAACGACTAGCACATATGTGCGGGGGAACCTTTACCTTTACAGTGGATATGGCTGCCCTTCATAATGGTTTGGCGACTGTTGCATTAGATTAGAGCAAAGATTTGTTTAATCCAGGATCCGGTCACAAATAGTGACCAGTGAACACACGTAACCAGTGTCAAACACACAATCCTCCTAATGTAAACTCCATTTACTGCTAATGGAAGATTTAGAGATAACAGCCATGTGGAATTGGAAGTTCTAGGTAAGGAATGCAGAAAAAATTAACCGGACTGTATCACAAATGCTGGCAGGACAATTTTTTGCTGGCTTTTAGTGAGGATTTTAAATTTCTTTCACTTATGGCATCTGTATACTGCTGCCCACTAAGTTGCAAGAAATTACATTGCTAATTTACACCAAAGGTGGTCAGAAGGGATCCTGTTGCCAACTCAGTGCAGAATGAGGACCTGTAGTTGCCGATATATACTCAATCCCAATTCTGCTTATCTAATGGAATAACACAGAGTAACGGGGTTGGAAGAGGCCTTGGAGGACTTCTCATCCAACACCCTGCTCAAGCAAGAGATCTTAGATCATTCCTGACAATCTGGCTGGCCCATCTCTTCTTGCAAACCACCCATGACTGAGCACACACAATTTCTGGAGGCAAGCCATTTCACTGATCAATTCTCACTGTCAGGAAATTTCTCCTTGGTTCTAGGTTGGATTTCTCTTTAATGATCTTCCACCCGTTACTTCTTGTCCTGCCCTCAGGTGCTTTGGAGACTAGGCTGAAACCCCCCCCCCCTTCTGTGTGAGAGCTCTTCAAGTACTAGAAGACTGCTATCGGTTCTGATTGCAGAATTTGAAATTAAAATGAAGCTTAAGATTTGAGTTAATTTAAATGGGCAAATATGTTTTGTGCCTAAGCGTTAAGCATATAGAACTGTACCTATAGTTGCCCTATCCGCATGTAAAAAAAAAGTCAGAGTTAATGCACCCATCAGAAAGTTAATTTGTGTACTGTGTTCTCAACAAGATACTTGGAACTAGAGATGAAGGCAGAACCTTGAGCCTGCAACACACAAATCAATTGTGTCAACACTGAGATACACCCTTTTAAATCATGGCCATCCCTTCCTATGAAGGGGCTACTTTTCCAGTGCAATCATCAGCAACCCAGCAGGCTTTAGCATTTAGTGCCTATCATTTGCGATGGCTATTTCTGCCTAGGATAAGGACGAAGTCCCAAGGAGGATCTGAAAGCCAGCAGATTCAGAAGAGCCTTTTCTGCAGCACAAGGCACACTTCCCATTTTCCAAAACAATTTCCAAAACAAACTTTATTCTGAAATCATTTGTTTTCTTCATAGTCTGTTTTTCCACACAAAGGGGGAGGGAGAAAGAGACACAACAAAATTCAAGCATTTTTTTTTTTGACATCTATAAATAAAAATCTAAATGGGGAAAGTTGGAGAAAAGAGAAAAGGGGTTTAAGGCCCAAACCAATGTCCTGCTCTGTTAAAACTGTCTCTCCCCAAATTTAGTGCCAAGTAGGTCGGGAATTTGCAGGGCTGAATCCGAAAACACCTGGTTCTTCACACATGATTGTATCACAGAATTGTGAGAAAGGAAGTTCACAAGATTAAAAAAAAACTGGTTTTCTGTATTGATAAATAAAATTGGCAGGAGAAGCAGAACAGAAAGGGTTGTTGAGTGTGTTGGCATCTGCTTTGCCTTTTGAGGTAGTTGCCTCTCATGCTAGGGTGGGTATTATCCACATAACAGCTAATTAAGTCTCCCAGCCTCCAGGAACACTTCTTCGCTGCCTGTCTGCACTATAATACCTGCTTTGGTCACAGCTACGTTATCCCTGATGCAGGGTCACACCGTTCTGTACTGCGTCGTCAGCAAAACCCTCATCGCAAACATTACAGTATAGGATAGGGACAGTTCAACAGCTCTGGCTGATTCTCAGAGGCAACCAACCAAACCTATCTAGAGCGTCAATAGCCAGCATCGTTCTAACAGAAACTGCCAAGGGAGTTTAACCTGATGGGCAATGTCATTGGACTCCAGAACTCTTTCTCTCTTTCCTTAAGAGTAAAGATGGATGCCGGAGAGCTGATGGGTTTTAGACTAGCTTATTCTCGGGATGTGCTAGACTGTAATTCCCATGAAACCTAGCTAGGATGATAGTGAAGTTGACTCATACATCTGTGGCATCCAACCTGGAAAGGTATCTAGCTCTATTATTACTATCCTTAAGCAAAGTGCATTTTAGAAGACTCTCCTGTAGCCTATTTCAGAGGTTTTAAGCATGCAGTCCATTCTGCTGGCCTTGACCCCGCGATCTTCTGAAATTCATCACAGTCTATGCAGAATGAATATCACCACCCTGGGAATTGTTCTAGAATGCTCTTGAGTGCCCAAGGGGATAAAGTCTTTTTTTTAAAAAAAAAAAACTTCCACAAGCAGCTCTAAAAACCACTAACTTTTAAAAAAACTGTTGAAAAGGAATTAGGGTCTCTGCGACATGGTAGAGCCACAGGAGTGCAATTTATGTAGCAAGGTGGTCCTAGGCCCCCTTGTACCTTAGAAGGTCATATAAATGCACATTCAGATCCTTTCGACACTTTACAATATCCATCCCTGATCCCTGCCCATGTTGGTTGAGGATGATGGGAGCTGAAGCCCCACACATCTGGAGAACAACAGGGTGGAAATCGTCAAGCAGGAAAGCTTCTTCTTTCCCCCAGTCGGATCCCATATCCTCTTCCATGGGGACTTTTTCAACGCTTTCTACAACTGCCCTTTTCAGAAAACCTTTTGTTAGAATCTTTGCTCTAAATAGCTTCGCAAATTCCTTTCCAGAAACAGACAGAGCTGACAAACAGTTCCAAAGTATGAATTGAGATTGTCTGGACATATTATGAAATGTCCTCTTTTTCTTTTTTCTTTTTTTTTTTTTAAAAGGCTCTGCCTAAAGAAGAACAGAGTCATGGCTTTTAAAGGAAGTTTCCAAACTCTGAGCAATATTCTGTCTTTCATAGTCCTCCAGAATCACTCTAAAATCCTGCTGAGCATACATCCTCACCGGGCCTCCATGCCAACCGTCTAGGGTTACCCAACAAAATAATAATATTAGATGCACTCATTTCATGAGCAGCCTTTAAAAGGTCTGCTCTGTTTCTGGTTCAATGAAACCTTTGTTGGTAGGGAAGGGGAGGTAACACGATATCTTTCCTGTGTCCTTCCCATGAAGGCCTCCCATTTTCCCTTTTCTCCCATTATTATTATTTTTTTTAAAAAAATTCAGCAAGGTTCTTAAGACCTGGAGAAGGCCTTCCAAAACATCAGCAGCATATGGAGGGTGTTTGGGAGGAGGAGGAAAACGCATGACCTTACATTCTTACTCTTGCTCAGCACAAGGATGTTGCCTTGTGTTCTGCAAAAACAGCCAATGGGTCACTTCCTGACTCCTTCCAGAGGAAGAGGTCCTCCACCCTTGGCATTCTGTGACCCAGAGAAGACCGCCTTACTGTCCTTTAACTGAACCACGTCGAGTGTGAGCACCCGACGCTTCTGTCTGGAACACCCTAGAACTTACACTCTAGGCTTATTTCAGAATGCAGCACTAGGTAGCAAGCTCTTGAGGATAGGGGGAGGCGTGGGAAAAGAGCAGGCGGGCGAGTCAGGACAACCATCCTGCCCACCTAATTCTTTTCTTCGATCAGAGAATTGGTGGGGCTGCCCAGGTCACTGGGGCTGCTGGGGAGGGTGGGGGTGCTAGCATTGGAGGAATTGCTGGCCTCGCTAGACCCCTTCTTGGAGCGCTTTTGCCACTCGGGGACCGGACCCATCATGGCTGGGGGTTTGATGTTCTGCCTGTCTTTTTCTGCCTCTTCTTCCTCGTCATACCGTTCATCATCCTCTTCGGTCTCGCTGTGATGGGGGCTGGAATGGCGGGAGATGGAAGGAGAGGGTGGGACCGAGGCTGGGCGTGGGTAGCGGAAGCCCTGAGCCTGCAAGGTTGAGGACAGGGGAACAGAGTGGATGGGGGGGGGGAAAGAAAGAATAGCGAAAAATCAATCAATGTCACACAAAGTCTCTTGTTGTTCCCCCCCCCGCCGCCTTCAACCACTTCCTAGAACCCCAGAACTCCTTTTTTTTTTCACCCTCTGCAGGACCTGCATCTCAGCTTCCAGTCCATTTTTCCAAGATGAGAACAATACCTGGCCTTTGACAAGTGCATTCCAGGCAACAGAGAGAGGGCCAGGACAAGGAGTGGCCTGGTCCATATTCAAACAGATACATCGTTATGAAATGCCATCAATAAAATAGCATTTGCTTTCATTAGCCACTTGTATTTACTGTTTTCTCATTCTAGCAGAGTTTGTAATTCAGGGATAATATTGGAAAGAGGGTTACTAGGACCTGCATCATGGACTTTTAGCTCAAGGCGTGTGCAAAGGATATTTCTAAAGTGGAATCTATTTTGCCCTTTTATTAGAACCTTGAAGTTCACCAGCTGGAACTGGCTCAACTAAATGGACAGATCCTATGAATTTGGGACAGGGCTCTTCTGATAATATGCTAAGCCAGGAGTTTGTGATCAATAGTAGAACCAAATCACAAAAAAATCCCCTCAATCCTTTCAGGGCTTTTTAGCAAGGCAAAATCTTTTTCTAGATACAGGTAGTCTTTGACTTACGACCACAATTGAGCCCACAATTTATGTTGCTAAGCAAGACAGTTGTTAAGTGAGTCTTGCCCCATTTTACGACCTTTCTTGCCACAGTTGTTAAGTGAATCACTGCAGTTGTTAAGTTAGTAACATGGTTGTTAAGTGAATCTGGCTTCCCCATTAACTTTGCTAGTCAGGTGGTCACAAAAGGGGATCACATGACCCCGGGACACTGCAACCGTCACAAATATGAGTCAGATGCCATCTGATTCTTGATCATGTGATGAGGATGCCACAATGGTCTTAAGTGTGAAAAATGGTCATAAGTCACATATTTCAGTGCCACTGTAACTTTGAATAGTCACTACCTGTAGCGGGCTATCATCTGAGCTGATGCTGGATTTTAAAGTCCTCAGCTTACAACCACAATTGAGACCAGAATTAAGCAAGGGGTTTGTTAAGTGAGTTGCAGTAAATTCTACAGCCTTTTTCTGCCACTTTTTTTAACCAAAACCTGTAGTTGTTAAGTGAATCCTGTGGCCGTTAAGCAAATCTGGCTTCCCCCATTGACTTTGCTTGCCAGAAGCCAGCTGGGAAGGTCCCAAATGGCAGTCACATGACCCTGGGACGCTGCAACTCTGGTAAACACACGCCAGTTGCCAAGCACTCAAATTTTGATCATGTGACTATGGAGGTACTGAATCCGTTGTAAGTGCGAGGATCGGTCTTAAATGCCATTGTAACTTTGAATGGTCACTAAATGAACAGTTGTAAATCAAGTTGTAAGGGGACCCCATATAAGGCTTATATCTCTTTCGTCTCCCACAAGGGACTTCACTCACCGCAGTTGTTTCGTGTGGCTCATAGGTGAAGTTATCAGGGAAGGCCTTTGCGAGGGCCATGTGCCGGGCATACATGTAATACTGCAAAAAAGAGTATGGTAGGAGAAAATGAACGCTGGCATTCTGCCCCCACCGCTGAATTTCTTCCCATTCCCACTGCAAGCAACAGAATCTGTTATCATTCAGGCAATCAACACACTTCTGGTTTCCAAAACACGTGGAAAATATTCCCCCTGGGCCCAGAACTGCAGAATCATCCATTTGGTTCTAAAACAACTGATTTCCGTCTTCAAGAGTTGATGGGATCAGGTTTGTCTACATTCAGTTTCTTTGATGGGTGGAAGGAGGGGGCGGGCTGATGAGGATAAGCAGGGGAGCTTTCTCTTTATCTGCACTTAAGCTGTGGCATACTTTGCCCTGGGCAGCTCAATTCTTATGTTGTTTTTGCATCTGTCTATGGAGATTCTCAGTCATCCAGGTTATGGTTGTCCCAAAGGTGTTTTTTCAAGAGGCAACTGGACTTCCTTGTTTTTTCTTGAATTGTGAATGGTGTGGAGTATGAACGGTTTTCCAGAAAAATTGCAGACTACAGGAACCATTTGCACTTCAGTTTGAGATACACACAACACAGACTTATCCCCAACAGCCTGCGCCTGTCTTCAACAGTGAAGGGACACAGGGCAGAAAACATCCTACAGCCAAGAAGGTTCCATAACTATTTGCACCACTCAGGTGACCCTGAGGACACAGATAAACCTCCAAGTGGTCTCAACGACTCTCTAAAACAGTGGTTCCCAAAGTGGGCGGTACCGCCCCCTGGGGGGCGGTGGGATGACTTAGGGGGGCGCTAAGAGGCAAGGGTGGCGGCAGGGGGTGCTAAGAGGGGCAAGGGGGGCAGCAGGTGGTTCGCCATACAAGTAGCGACAGCCTGAGGCTGGTGGAGCTCTATAGGTGCACGCCCCGACGCTTCCCGGCCCGCAAAGGTCCCAGAGCCGAAGCCGGGAAGGTGGGAGGGGCGACGGTGGCGGCAACCACGCTACGGCAGCGTTGCGTCCCCTGTCATGTGCCGTCCGGGAGCGCGGTCTCCGGGCTGGCGGGAGCCTTGGCGGGGCAGGCCGAAAGTGGAGAGCCGGCGGATGGGCGTGCTGGGCGGTCTGCGAGCCTCGCCAGGAAGGTAAGCCGAGCGCCGGCCGGGCCCACGTGCTCCTGCCCGCTTCTCGCTCCCGCCGTCTCCTGGGAAGTTCGCGGGAAGTGGCGGCGGGCGGATCTGGGCAGGGCAGAGCCACCGGTGCAGCAATGCCCGGCGAGGAAGGCCCCCGCCAGCCCAGAGACCGCGCTCCCGGACGGCACATGACATAGGATGTGACGCTGCCGTCGCGCGGTTGCCGCTGCCGTCGCTCCTCTCACCTTCCCGGCTTCGGCTCTGGGACCTTTGCGGGCCGGGAAGCGTCGGGGCGCGCACCTATGGAGCTCCACCGGCCTCAGGGTCCGCCGGGCTCCGGGCTGGCGGGGGCCTTGGCGGGGTAGGCAGAAAGTGGAGAGCCAGCGGAAGGGCGTGCCGGGCGGTCTCCGAGCCTCGCCAGGAAGGTAAGCCGAGCACCGGCCACAGCACCTTCTTCCTTCTCCTGCCGTGAAAGAAAGATGTTAGGAAGGAAGGAAGGAAGGAAGGAAGGAAGGAAGGAAGGAAGGAAGGAAGGAAGGAAGGAAGGAAGGAAGGCAGGAAGGCAGGCAGGGAGGCAGGCAGAAAGAAAGAAAGAAAGAAGGATGGTAGGAAGGAAGAAAGAAAGACAGACAGAAAGGAAGAAGGTAGGAAGGAAGGAAGGCAGACAGAAAGAAAGGAAAGAAAGAAAGGAAGGAAGATGGTAGGAAGGAAGTCAGACAGACAAACAGACAGACAGACACACAGACAGAAAAAAAGAAAGGAAGGAAGGAAGCAAGAAAGGAAACAAAAAAGAAATCAAGAAAAGAAGGAACGAAGGAAGGAAGGAAGAAAGAAAGAAAGAAAGAAA
>QLTV01001468.1:523927-565391 GCA_003457575.1 Thermophis baileyi
AAACAAAGAAAGGAAAGAAAGAAAAAGAGAAAAGAGCTAGGAGGGAAGAAAGACAGAAAGACAAAAAGACAGAAAGAAAGAAAGAGAGAAGGAAAGAAGAAAGAAAGAACACTTATGACCACAATTGAGCCCAATATTTTGGTTGCTAAGCAAGAGCGTTGTTAAGTGAGTTTCACCACATTTTACCAGTTGGCCACGCCCACCCGGTCACCTGACCACCACGCCACGCCCACCTGAAGGGGGTGGGGGTGGAGGGCACTGAGAATGAGTTTGTAGCACCAAGGGGGCGGTGGACTGAAAAAGTTTGGGAACCCCTACTCTAAAAGAATGCAAATGACCAGCTGTCTGCAAGGCATATAAACCCTTCCATTGCCCACCATCCAATCAGAGCTGAAGAAGCTTCTTGGATGAGAAGTGAAACATCTTCAAAGAAAAAACAAGGAAGTCCAGTTGCCTCCTGAAAAAGCACCTTTGGGACATTTGCATCTGTGTAACACAGTCGCCCCCATCCCCTGGTCTGTGGACTGGCATCGGGCCGCGGCATGCCAGAAACTGGGCTGCGTAAACAAGCGAAGCCCCATCCACTGGATGTAGGCAGCATGTCCTCGGAAAACCTCTCTCCACAGAACTGGTCCCTGGTACCCAAAAGGTTGGGGGCCGCTGGACTGTAACCCTCTTTGAAATCCATGACTACCATGAGTTGAAATGGCTCAAAACAAATGCTGGGTGAGATCAAAACATGGTCTCCATCTTCCCCACACAGAGTTCTTCTCCCCACCACCCAACTTTCTTTTCTATAGCTGGTGAAACAGAGCCAACTTTGTCAGCCTACAAAAAGGAATCCAGCAAATTGGCAAATGCCAATGTTCACTTCCTGAACTGCAAGACAATTGTGGAAAAAAGACAGGTGAGGGATAAGGGCAAGTTACAATACTTTTAACTGTTTGTTTAACTTCCCTTTGATTTTAGGAATGAATGAACTTTGGGCCCCATAATGAAGGCTTCATAAACATCAAAACAATAAGATGTTGCATATTTCTGAATAAATGAAATTAATTCATGTTTGCAGCAACGTCACTTTATATCGCAGCTTGTGGGGTGGAATGCTTTCCTATAGAAATATATCTTTCCATTTAAAAAGTGAATTATTTTGAAGAAGATACTAGATCAGTAGATCTACAGCAGAGGTGGGTTCCTACTGGTTCTAACCAATTCTTTAGACCATTAGTAGCTCGGCGATGACGTCACAGAGCTGGTTCCGTCGGTGTCTCCGTGGGTGCCACCATCTTGGATTTTGCTTCTGCGCATGCGCAGAAGCTATTTTTTGCTTCTGTGCATGCGCAGAAGCTATTTTTTGATTGCTGCACATGCGCGCAGCGTGACCTTGAGCAAACCAGCAGCAAAAGGATCCAGAACCCACCCCTGATCCACAGTAACTTTTTTCGTATAATGAAAATACGGGTAGTCTGACGGTTGTGACCACAATTGGCACCAGAACATCTGCCACTAAGCAAAGTGACGTTAAGCGCACTGGGTCCAATTTTATGACCTTTTTTGCCATGGTCCTTACGTGAATGACCACAGTTGTTAAGTGAATCACATGGTTGCTAAATGAATCCAGTTTCCCCCTCACTGGGGAGGGAATGCTGCAACTGACACAAAAACCATGCCAGTTGCCAAGTCCCCCCCCTCCCGATTTCTGATCATGTGACCACAGGGATACTTTGATGGTCATAACTGTAAAATGTGGTTGTAAGTCACTTTTTCAGCACTGTTATAATTTTGAACGGTTGCTAAATGAATAGTCCTAAATCGAGGACTATTCATATTATTGTATGAGGAAACTTCCAGTTATTAAGTTCTCATTTAGGGGAGTACATGCACAGGTTTGCCACTGGTGTGAAGAGCAGTTGCCACAGGAATATGCATCTATCGTGCTCATTTGCTTTAAGGACTTCATTTATAAAGTTAAGTTGAACAAGAATTTTTCTCTCTCATTTGTACTAGATTTTCTCTAAATTAGGAACTCAGGACCTGTATATAAAATTTACTCTTTAGGTAAAAAATATTTAAAAATGATAGTTTATAAAGTAGACATTTTTTCCTTTCTGGATTTATTTTTACTTTAAGAAAGGAAAATAATCCAATCACTTCAAATGCAGAGTTGCGTTCTGACATGAACCAGAATATATTGGGAACAAAACCCTTTCAAGGAGTTTACACCCAACTTTTCAAAGATGTATTGATGAGAATAATTTGACACTAGCCTTGTTATAGGTGGGGAAAAACTTCTTAGAGATTTTATAAATTGTAAATAAATAATTATGCACATAATTGTACTACTTCCCATAATCTCCTGACAGATGCTTTTATTTAACCCCCCCCCCCAAAAAAAGCTGGTAATATTCCTGATCTGTCCTCAAATTTATTTCTGCTTCCAGGAAATTGCACAGAACAGAGAAGACAAGTTACCCTCATACTAAAGGACTGGTTGAGCACGAAAGGTCCATCAGTGAAAAAATGGATAAAGTAGTATTTGCACTATCCGCCCTCTGGAAGCAAACATGGGGATTACAACACAGGAAGACAATAAAGCAAATGAAATGCAAAGAGTAGAGGAGAAGGACTATCACAATGGCATGTCACGGTGAAAAAAAAGCTCACCCTTCCTAGATATTTCCAATCCAGGAGATCAGAAAGCCTCTCTGTGCGGTTTCTCTGTATAATGCGCTGCCGCCGTGACTGCTGGCAGAAGCTGTAGAGGAAAGAGGTCAACTGCGTGCACGACTCATCCAAGCCCCGGAAACGCCTGTCTAAGATGTAGATCCCTGGTGGGAACCAAAAAGATGTCAAAGGAGTGGCTTCACCTTGATTCAATACAGAGAGCTGACAACTGACCAAAGTAAGACAAGGCTGACTCTCTTCTGCCCAACTGAATGGTTGTTGCCTGAGATGCTAGAGAATAATATACAGTCAGTCCTCAAGTAATAACCAAAATTGGGACCGGAACTTCCATCACTAAGTGAGAGGTTGTTAAGTAAATCACTCCCAACCTATTTTGCTGTGGCTGCTAAGTGAATCATCATGGTGGTTAATTGAATCACATGTTTTTTTAAGTGAATCTGGCTTTCCCCATTGACTTTGCTTGCAAATGGTAATCATGTGAGCCCGGGACGCTACAACTGTCATAAATACACGTCAGTTGCCAAGTGCCCAAGTTTTGATCATGTGACTGTGGGAACACTGCAATGGTTGTAAGTGCAAGGACTGGTGGTAAATCATTTTTTTCAGTGCTGTTGTAACTTTGAACAATCACTAAGCCAGTGGTTCTCAACCTTCCTAATGCCACGGCTCCCTCCCCGCTGCCGCGACCCCCTCCCTGCCCCCTCCCCACGCATGCGCGTTGCCAGGCGAGAAGCGATGGTGACAAAGGGGGCATGGCACCAAGATGGCGGGCTAGCGCGCGTGGTGACCCCTGTGAAAGGGTCGTTTGACCCCCAAAGGGGTCACGACCCACAGGTTGAGAACCGCTGCACTAAGCGAATGGTCAAAAGTCAAGGATTGCCTGTAATGAAAAATGTTTTATATATATACAGTACACACTTGCCTTTATGAGGCTCTGCCATATACAGTAGTTTGAAATGGCTTAATTTCACTAATCTTTGAATTCTTGCTCTATTGTGTCCCAGCACATGTTGCTTTAATCAGATAGATCTGGGCTAGAACAGGCAGAATGGAATTATCCTAGATCACCAACTGAGCCGTGGTGACGCAGTGGTTAGAATGCAGTATTTCAGGCTAATTCTGCCGACCGCCAGCAGGTCGATCCTGACCAGCTCAGCCTTCCATCCTTCCAAAGCTGGTAAAATGAGGACCCAGATTATTGGAGGCAATATGCTGACTCTGTAAACCACTTAGAGAGGGCTGTAAAGCACTATGAAGTGGTATATAAATCTAAATGCTATTGCTATTTCCCCCATTTTTTCACCTCCAGAAATTTATAGGTTAATCTACCCACCCAAATTATTCTCCCCAGATCCACCTGAAGGAATTATCCTGTGGTCGAGTAAGGGTCGCATATGCTCCCATTATGCCAATACCTGTTCCCAGAGGTCCTGAAATGATACCAACCGTAGGCAGATGGATCTGCTATGTGTTCCTCCATGAAGCAGCCAAAGCCAGAGAGATTGGTGGAAATGCTGGGGATCCCCATCACGGTGCATTCAGCTGGAGAATAAGAGAGAGGTCATCAGAGGACACAGAGGGATTAAATCCCGGGGATATGCACTATCTCAAGAATTTAGTCACTTGAGTTTACTAAACTTTCCAGTCCCTACAGATTTTATGTACATGTTAAGAATAGTAAACAGCTATTTTATTATCATCAAAACTTTGTTTTAGGCATTACAAGAACCTGTGCTTTCCTCACAATTTACATTCACTTATCTGTCCCTCTTTTCATTTCAGCCACAATTCACAATGCAAACTTGTTTTTATCATCTCTTCAATTAATGAGGTTCAGAATTTTCATCCTTTTCTAGCCAAAGCATCATTGCTCACATATTTTATTTATTTATTTATTAATCAATTTTATATACCACTTATCTCACTGTCTAGGTCAGGGGTCCCCAACCCCTGGCCCACTACTGGGCTGTGGCCTGTTTGTAACTGGGTCGTGCGAGTAGCAGGCTGGCACATGCACGCACACAGTTCAACTGGTGGGCCAGTGCACATGAGCATGCAGCTTAACTTGTGCATGTAGTGGGTTGGTGCGCATGCCCAGTTCCCCTCTCCCCCTCTCCGGGTCGCCAAGCTGTAAGTGACTCTGGATGATTTACATGATATATGATATGATATGAATCAGTGGTGGGATTCAAATAATTTAACAACTGGTTCTCTGCCCTAATGACCGGCTGGGTGGGCGTGGCCATGGTGGGCATGGCCAGGGGGTGTGACAGGCAGCACTCGGCCTCCTGCACCCCCCTGGGAGCAAAAATGGGCCGCAAGGGGACGTGTCGCCCCCTGTGTCCCGTTTGGGCCTAGGAGGCCTACCTGAAGCCACCTGGGAGTGAAAACGGGTCATGTGGGGGGGAGCGCCCCCCCATGCCCCATTTTGGGCCTAGGAGGCCTCCCTGCACTTACCTGGGAGCCAAAATGGGGTGCATGGGGACTCCTGGAAGGGGCGGGGCCAGTCAGCAATTTAACTACTGGTTCACCCAAATCGGCCTGAACCGGCTGAATCCCACCACTGGTATGATATGAATACTGCATAGTTACATGGAAAGCTGATTGGCTACTGGGGGAGAAGGAAACAATAACCTGGAATAAGGCACGTGGCTAAAAACAGTAGCAATCTACTAAAGTGTTTTATTATCATCCCCACTTGGAAAATTCTAAAGTATTTTGATGCCACATTAGTTATTCTGGAAAAGTTTTCCTAATTACTGGTAATTGTATATAAAACACATACCTCCATTATTCTTAATAGCTCCTTTGAGCTATTGAAATTGTAAAATGAAGGAAAAGCCATCATTTAGGAAAATACTTGCAGAATTAAATGGAAAAACATGTGTGAATGGCTAAAAAAGGCCTTATTGTTTGCAGTGGGCCAAAACAATGACAAAATACACTAAAAAAACAAAACAAATTTCAGATGAAAAATGCAAGACCATGTTGGCTCTTTCTCTTCCATCACTTTTGGAAAGCAAAGTTACCAGGCTTCAAGACTAACAAGATGCACACAGAATTATGTGCAAAACATACCTGGTGCAACCTTGTGACACTGTAGTATCCACTGACAACCTGTGCTTGTTTGGTTGTCCTTTCAGAGATATTGCCTTATCAGATTCCTCAATGCCTTTAACAGTGAGAGAGTTTCTAATGTATTGCCTTTACTGGAAAAGTTGGGATATATTTATAGAGGTATCTGTCTTGAAAGTAGCCCATATTGAACTGTATAACACAGTCAAACAGCACAGGAAATATTGCAAGGCATTTTGTATTATGTCATAAACTGTTTTATGATCATTTTTGTCATAAAACATTTTATAAAATTTGCCCATTCTGAACCCATACCTTGTTTCAAAAATGTTGCCCTATGATGCACCATTTCACCCAGGGAAAGGTTATACGAACCAGTTAGTAGAAGGTAGATTTTTTTTTGGCCTCTGTTTATCAACAGAAACTGAAAAATTGAAGTACAGCCAAAATACGTATTTGCCTTATTCCAAAGAGGCTATAGTTGGGGAGATTGCCTGGAAATGTCAGTTTTGTTGCGAAAAAAAAATCAGGTTGTCAAAATATAATTTTGCCCTTTTCTCTGAATACTTTCCTAGTTATTCTCATTTCCAACTGCTCCTTCAATTTTTCATATTTCCTCTTTTCTGGCAGTTAAAACTGATCACTACTATACACCACTTAATTATGCAAAAATTAAAATCCTGTATTCATATACAGGAAAGTATAACTAGGAAAGTATACAGGGAGTCCCTGACTTATGACCACAACTTACCCCAAAATTTCTGTTGCTAAGCAAGGCAGTTGTTAGCTGAGTTGCACGTCATTTGATGACCTTTCTGGCCACAGTTGTATAGCGAATCACTGTAGTTGTTAAGTGAATCATGCAGTCATTAAGCGAATCTGGCTTATCCTATTAGAAGGATCTGGCTTCTCCAATGTGGCTTCTCCTATTGCTTGTTGGAAGGCAGCTTCGGAGGTTATAGATGGGGATTACATGACCCCGGGAAAATGCAACGGTCATAAACACATGGCAGTTGGCAAGCACTTTAATTTTGATCATGTGACCATGGGGATATTGCAACAGTCGTAAGTGCAAAAAATGATAAGTCACTTTTTTCAATGCTGTTGTAATTTTGAACAGGGGTTGAGTCAATACCCACAAGTCTGCCCTTACAACCCACCTACCTGGTGTGTAGCCCCATGGTTCATAATAGGAAGGGAACACCCCCAAATGACAGCCTCTAACGAATTCTTCATAATCAACAGGAAGCAACGGACTAGTGGAAGACAGAAATTCTGGATGGAAAATGACCTAGGGAGAAGAAAAGTAAAAAAGAGAAAGAGTATATAATTTGTTTATATACTTTCAAACTCAAGAACCGACTTCTACTGATTTAATATAATGCAATACGGGTAGTCTTTCACTTACAACAGTACGTTTAGTGACTGTTCGAAGTTACAACAGCACTGAAAAATGTGACATGATTATTTTTCACACGACCATTGAAGCATCCCCATGGTCATATGATCAAAATTCAGATGCTGGGCAACTGATTCATATTTATGACAGTTGTGCAAGGTCATGTGATCACCTTTTGTGAATTCTGACAATCAGAGTCAATGGGGAAGCCAAATTCACTTAACAATCATGTCTCTAACTTAACAACTGCAGTGATTCACTTAACAACTGCGGTAAGAAAGGCTGTAAAATGAGGCAAAACTCAACTGTCTTGCTTAGCAACAGAGGTGGTAGCCTCAATTGTGGTTGTAAGTCAAGAACTACCTATTATGAATAATTATAAAAAAGCCATAAAACACCATAGTGGTATAGTGATGATACATTTGGAAATCTATATCACTTCTGCTCTTGTAAGCAGAGCTATCCTTAAAATTCTATACTGCATTTTGTCCATATGTATTTTTATGTATGTTCATATAGCTGATTCAAGTTTACGCTGCTAGCATTCAATTCATGGGTCTGTACGGGATTAAACAGGATCCTTTTTAAAAATAATATATTTCATGGAAATATATAGTTAAAAAGAAAACTAAAAGTACAAAGATTCTGATAAACATAACTTTTGTTTTAGGAATAAAGCCAAAAGATGAAAAGAAAAAAATATCATGGCAACTATAAAACATAGTAAAATATGGCTATATACCACAATTACAATAAAACGTTTAAAATACATTGGACATATATCTAAATTGCAACCACTAAAAATTCTTAGTATTATTTACAGCGACTATAGACACCAAGACTAAAAGAAAAGAGCCTGAATTCGAAAAATGAAAGCACAGGAAATTCGGAATAGACTTCACCATTCTTTCCTTCAATCATTTTGGCTTATTAAAAATCTGAACCTCTAGATTCGCAAGAATAAATAAAATATGGGACAGGACAATTAACAGACAAAAATTAATAGATAAAATCAGGCACTAAATATTCCAGCATCTTCTTAAAAATGCTGAAAATTATAATATTTTAAAATTCTTTAAAATTCTAAATATTCTTTTAAAATTCTTTTAAAAATACAGTATGGCAAATATCTCCCCTCACCTGGCATGGACAGGCACCTGTTACTCACCTTGACACGGTCGGCACTACTATTGAAGAGACCGATGCGCCTGATGGTGTTGAGAATAGGGTCGGTAGAATCGTCCAGCATGTTATGAGTACAGATTGGGGGGAAAGAATGGCGCTGATTGAACAGGGGGAAAAAAAAACAGACAGATGTTAACAGCTCAGATTTAAAACCTTAAGTCTGGAAGAGAAGCAAAGCCTGTAATTCACACATTAAATTGAATCCAAGATGGCTTCTATGTTTTTTCTGCTTCTCCTTCTGAGTAAATCTGGCAGGACAATATATTACAGTTATCTGAAGGAATCACTTTATATTTAAAGATAATCTCTCTCTTTCTCTTTCCTCATATGTTTTCTGAGTGAAGACTCTGGATTTCCTGTCTAATCACAGATTATATGAAGTGTATTTAGGGCCTGTGCAGAATTTATCACTAGGAATCTTACATATATCAGTGTTTATTTATTTAATCACATTTCTTATTGCCACTCACTCTAGCTGATTCTGGATGGTATTATAATATATTAAATAACAGTTGAAAACAGTTAAGAAACACACAAAAGAAATATATGAAAGCCAAGCCCAGATTAAAAACAACCATACCAATAAAAGCATAATGCAAAACATTATAGGGGCTTCCCAGACACACTAACCCAGGCCTGAGAACTAACTAGCTTTAAGGGCCTTCTGGAACCCCAGGAGAGCGGGTGACATCCATATTTCTGGGGGATCTTATTCCTCATTTAGAAACCCTGGAAAGAAAGTCAGCTCTCCCATCTCCACATATATCAATGTGGCATTTTTGACCTTATATTGGAATATCCTGGCTTATTTTCTACTTAAGTGCAGAGATGGTAAACTAGAGACTGAGCTGTAAACTAGATAGAGAGAGGAAGCGGAGGTAGGATTAAATGCTACTTTATACAAAACACAAGATCCTTCCTCAAACCAAAACAGTATTCACCTTTTTCTTTTTTCTAAGACAAGTTTAGAAACCAACATATCTTAAACCAAGGTATCTTAATTAAGCAGCACAAATCCAACATCCTTCTTATCATCTCTGTTCTAATATTGCTTCAATCACAAGAGCGTTTTCTATCTCCAGAGCCAAAATGGTCATTGTTGACAATCCTGAGAGTCAGAAGTCCACACAGCCAATATGGGGAGCCTGAATGAAAGCAACCAATACAATCCAGGAATTTAGATCCAGGCTCCCAGAATCCTCTCTTCCCACTCATCTAGCAACATGTCCTTCTAAGAGACCTCAGCCTAATTGCAACTGCCCAGAATCTTTCTGTGAGATGAGCAGTCATATAAATAAATGGTTACAGATAGTCCTCAACTTACGACCAATTGCTAAGCAAAGGGGTTATGAGTTGTGCCCAATTGTACAACCTTTTTTTTTGCCACAGTAATTATCAGTAACTATCTCAGCAATTGTTAAGTGAATTGTGTAGTTCAGTGATGGCGAACCTATTTTTGCTCGGGTGCCAAAAGGGCGCGCGCGCATAATAGCACACGTGTGCATGCCCACACCCATAATGCATTGCCCTCCCCCCGCACATGCGCACACAACCCCCCTGTGCTGCCTCCATGCATGCGCGCAGACCTCAATGAAGTCTCCGGACTTCCGGTAGGCCCGTTGGGCCCTTTTTCACCCTCCCCAGGCTTCGGACGCTTTCCTGAAGCCTGGGTAGAGGGCCCGTTTTTCACCATCCACAGGCTCCGGAGGCTTTCCTGAAGCCTGGGGAGGGCGAAAATGGACTCCCCCCTTCTCCATCCACAGGTTCAGGAGGCTTTCCTGACGCCTGGGGAGGGTGAAAAACGGCCCAACCGGAAGTTCGTTTCCGAACTTCCGGTAGGCCCGTTGGGTCCGTTTTTTGCCATCCACAGGCTCCGAAAGCTTTCCTGAAGCCTGGGGAGGGCGAAAACTGCCACCCCCTCCCTCCGGAATGCCAAAAATCAGCTGGCCAGCACGCACATGCGCACTGGAGCTGACATAGGGCAACGCCTCGCATGCCCTCAGATATGGCTCCGCTTGCCACCTGTGGCACACGTACCATAGGTTCGCCATCACGGGTGTAGTTGTTACAACAAATCTGGCTTCCCTCATTGACTTTTATTGGAAGCTGGCTGGGAAAGTTGAAAATGGCCATCACACAACTCCAGGATGCTGCAACCATTGTAAGTGCCAGTTGTCAAGTAACTGATGTGTGAAGTCTGGTCGCAAGTCACTTTTTTCAGTGTTGTTGTAACTTTGAACTGTCTCCAAATGAATGGTTGTAAGTCGTGGAGTACCTGTGTTATTAATGTGAAATAAACTCATTTTTCACGTGCAAATACTCTGACCAATTTTTTTCAAGACTCGTTTTCTTCATGTCCCATACCTGAGTGGCAAAGATGGCTCTCTTCATCATTGTGAAATCTTCTTTGTCCAACATTTTGTTCATGTCAGGAAGGTTCCCCCTGAATTGGAAAGGCAGGCAGACAGTGAATAATGTGGAAATTAATGAATAACATTTACAATACTGCTTTTCACTTGGCATTCTAGTTTTTATATCGGAACCAAGATTTCTGAAATAGGCTTCTATCAAATCAATATTTCTCAGAAGAGACAACACAAAGAGAAAGAGGAGGTCTCTTAAGTTCCCATTCTCTGTAGCCATGGCAACCCAGCAGCCCATTCTCAGATGCTCAGCACTTTATCATATTTCTTCTCGCCTTCTCCTAGGAGACTTACACGAGGAGGGATTCGTAGAGTTTTTTGCCAAACTTCTCCTTCACGGAATTGGCTGTGTCCCTAGAGTTAAAAAAGGAGAAGAAGAAAAAAGGGGGGGGGAGGAGAAGGGAGGACGAAATTATGATTTGCGACAGAACCTGAATCAAGGATTAGGAAAAATGGCTTCCAGTGGCTTTGGGATTTTCTCCCTAGAGAGTGTTAAGTCAGATCTAACAGACTGGAGAAAAGAGGGAGACTATGTCAATATTAGTATTTCTTCAGGTAGGGAGATTCCTTCCCTATTCTGAGGCTTCAGGAAAAGAATGGACTTTGCTATAGCTCATAAACTGCACAGCTGAAGGCCAAAATAGGTGAGAATTATAGAAATCTTTCCTTACTATGTTGTGCATTTTTATCCAGCCTTTAAAAAAAAAAAAAAATCTCACAGCAATTTACAGGGAGGGTCTCACCCACTAGCTTTAGCCCCATAACATTTACCTACATTGAGGTAGGTTGGACTGTATACAGGTAGTAGTCAACTTACAAAATTCATTTAGTGGTTGTTTGAAGTTACAACGGCACTGAAAAAAGGGACTTAAGACCGTTTTTCACACTTTCGATTGTTGCAGCATGCCCAAGGTCACATGATCAAAATTCAGACGCTTGGCAACTGACTCAGATTTATGATGGCTGCAGTGTCCTGGAGTCATGTGATCACCTTTTGTGACCTTCTGACAAGCAAAGTCAATGGGGAAGCCAGATTCACAACAATCATGTTACTAACTTAACTACTGCAGTGATTCACTTAACAGCTGTGGCAAGAAAAGTCATAAAAGGGGCTAAAACTCACTTAGCAAATGTTTCACTCAGCAACATAAATTTTGGGCCCAATTGTGGTTGTAAGTCAAGGACTACTTGTAATAGCCATCAGGCTAAAAGCTTAACAAAGCCTAAGAACGATTCTATGCTCCCCCATTTTACCTTTGCAATCTTCTAATTTGCATACAGGTAGTCTTCGACTTATGACCACAATTGGGACCAGAATTTCCATTGCTAAACAAGGTGGCGTTAAGTGAGTTGTGCCCAATTTATGACCGTTTTTTGCCATGGTTATTAAACGAATAACTGTAGTTGCTAAGTAAATCATTCAGTCGTTAAGTGAATCCGGCTTCCCCTATTGACTTCGCTGGTCAGAAGCCTGCTAGGGAGACGGCAAATGGCCATCACATGACCCCAGGATGCTGCAACCATTGTAAATATGTTCCAGCTGCCATATGCCCAAATTTTCATACCGTGTCTGTGGGGAATGCTGTGATCGTCTTAAGTGCAAGGACTGGTCATAAGTTGCACATTTCAGTGCCATTGTAACTTTGAATGTTCACTAAACGAATGTTGTAAATTGAGGTCTACCTGTATAGAGAACAAACTATAACATTTGAGTGATTTTCCTTGTATCGGCACATCCTTTCCAAATGCACTGAACTTGTATGGACAATTTGATTTTCCTGCTCAGGAAGGGTGGTGTAATGGACTCTTATTTCATTGAATACACTGCCTGATTCCTAAGGAAGTCTGTTAAAAGGATTTATGAGATCCAGAACCTGACACAAACTCACCAGAGCTGCTTGCGGACGGCTTGGCCTTTTAGTGTCTCCACGTTGAAATTATTTGTCCTAGCTGGCATGATAAAAAATGCTACCACTGTAATCTGGCTTCCATTCACCTACAGAGAGAGAAGCCAACAAAAACCGGGTATGAAAGATCACTACAGTACTTTTAAGTATGGTCAAAACTGCTTCCTGAAGAAATGGATAAGCTGACCCATGTTAAGAGAGTTGAAAAAATTGAATTCATAGTTTGCTTTTTAGAATTCATCTCCCCCCCCCTTCTACTATGTGGCTGGTTGCTCATGTGTCATTTGCATTAGTCTTACAGCATGAGGAGTCTTGAGGTGCTTGTTAGAAAGCAGACACTCACATGTTCCAGGCAGGGGTGAAATCCAGCAGCTTCTGACAGGTTCTGGAGAACCGGTAGTGGAAATTTTGAGTAGTTTGGAGAACCGGAAAATACCACCTCTGGCTGGCCCCAGAGTGGGGTGGGAATGGGGATTTTGCAGTATCCTTCCCCTGGAGTGCGGTTGGAATGGGGATTTTGCAGTATCCTTCCCCTGGAGTGGGGTGGGAATGGAGATTTTGCAGTATCCTTCCCCTGCCATGGCCACCAAGCCACACCACGCCCACCAAGCCACGCCCACAGAACAAGTAGTATAAAAAAAATTGGATTTCACCACTGGTTCCAGGCCGATAAATGAACAGTGGCCTAAAAACTGACTATGCTAGGCAAGATGAGGAAAAGTGGATGAATACATTGATAAATCAGGGATGTTCCTGGGATGTCCTTGTAACAGCTACACGGATCTCCAAGAATCATGAAACTATCATGCAACCCCAGGAAAGGATGCAGCTAGGTGGTAGTAAGGGTGGTGTGAACATCTACACCTAATATAGATCTGAAATTCAGTATGTCCTCTCTCTTCCTTTCCATTTTCCTAGAGCTTGACTGAAGGGAGGTGTCCTTGACAGAATGGCTAAGAATATCTCAGCTGGACAGATTGGAAGATGCTGGCCAGACTGGGAGTCGTCTATTGTAAATATCTTTTCATGGAGTATTCTTGAGATATGGTTCAATTAGCACTCCTGCCAGCTTGTAATATGAAATAGTTCCAATATATTATTCCTGCTTTCATCCAAATGTACCCTGTGTAGTCGCTCTTTCCATTGTCTTTCATCTGCACAACAATGTAAGCATGAAGAGAAATCCAAAAACTTCTTCTAAATGCTTTGGGCTACAGCTATTTAATTCTTGACACACACAGTTGTTCCAGTCAGGGGCCTAGTGTTGCTGTAGGCCACACCCTCTCAACACGGCCACACCTAATTGCCTACCCACCATCTCTCACATCTCTGTTCCCTTACAGCACCCATTTTACTAATCACCCTTAGTAGGTAGTTGAGCCTGGCTAGAGCTTCCAAGAAAATGTCAGCTCCTTTGTTGGAGTATTCATAGCGTCCAGCGATGAAGAAGAAGATAGTTTTGTCAAGGTTGAAGTCCAGGTGCCTAGAAAAATAACACGCAGTGATGGTGAAGCTGAGTCTAAGTCAGAGCTTCTTGAAAAACCAGAAAGCCTATGTTATTTAACAGCCAAAACAAGTAAATTGGCTAAATAAATACAAAAGACGCACTAGTACATTACAAATATCAACGCTGCTTATATCAACAACCACAACAAAAATAGTTCACGGAATCCACAGGGAGTGGTGGAACATCATCCCACCCAAGATGAAGAAGCAAGTGCCGCTACGTTCAACAGAAATGATTGTACGTGAGAAGAAATCAAAATTAAGTTTGGTGTGGTGTTTAAGTGAAAGAATAAAATTTGCACTTTCCAAATCTGTATGAACCAGAATATAATCATCCTTCAATGTTTATAATTTTCTGGTAATATCACACAATCTTCCCAATAAACTGCTGGGAAATGCTTTTTTTTTAAATTGATGGGATCAATGTGAATACTTAAATAGTTGTGAGTCTTCCCTAGCAACATGCAGCAAAATCAATTGTTTTAAAATGGTGTGTGTGTGTGTGTGTGTGTATTTCAAAATAGTTGGGGTGTGTGCGTGTGTATACTGGTACATATATATATGTATATGTATATATGTATGTGTACACACACACACACACACACACACACACACATTCTGCCCAGCTGGCTGAAATCCTTTTTTTTTTAAACATCTTAATAGTTCCCTGAATTCCAATCGCAATGGTATTATTTAGTAACATTAGTCATCATGCAAAATATGAATGCAAAATGGAAAAACAAACAAAAAAAAGAGATGGAGCCCCTTCTGTAGGTTTTCAGTGCAATAAAAACAGAAAGGAGAGTGGACAAGAAAATAAGAAAAAAGAACAGGGAAAATGTCAGAGCTATGACAGATGAGAGGAGCAAAACAGAAGCATATACAGATCCACAGATCAATTGCCTTGGGAACATATGCAATGCATGAAAATGCAAGGTTAAAATACAGGAATAATGGCTGTGAAACTTAAATTCTGAAATCATTTCTATAGGCCAGCACTAAATATATGAAGGACACCTTGCTGGACTGTACAGGTAATCCTCGACTTACAACCATTAATCTAGGGCCTTGTGACCGTTTTTCACACTTGCAGCCATTGCAGAATTCCCCCTGGTCACATAATCAAAATTTGGGCACTTGGCAACTGATTCATATTTATGGCGGTTGCAATGTCCCAGGATCATGTGATCTTTTGCAACCTTTAGACAGCAAATTCAATGAGGCGGCCAGATTCACTTAATAACTGTGTTACTAACTTAACAACTGCAACGATTCATTTAATATCTGTGGCAAGTAAAGTTGTAAAATGGGGCAAAACTCACTTAGCAATTGTTTCACTTAGCAACAGAAATTTTGGGCTCAATTGTGGCTGTAAATTGAGGATTAGCTATATTTCTAATGCAGTGTCTGATTTCCATTAATGTACAGATGCCTGTAAGCTGAATAAGAAAGCAATAATTCTTGATTTAGTCATTTATAAAGTTATTCTTTATGAATAACAATGATTTTTCTCTCATATGAATCCTGGAAAATTTTTCTATGCCTCAATATCTGACTTTGCCAGCCTTGAGCAAAAACATCTGTTCATTCCCCCTACTCTTCTTTGAATGAATAACATTATTTATTGTCTATTATTTCATTAATTTATATCCTGCCTTTCCTGTGAGATCTCCTCTCTCATCCAATTTTCCCTTTTTGCATGCTATCAAAGTGGCATCTCTGTCTCCATATACAGAAAGGAAACTTATTTCGCCTAAAAAATGGAGATCAAAACTGAGTCATTGTCAGGTGTGAAAAATCAGAACCGCACGTTAAATTTCAGCTAAGATTTATTGCTCATGCCTATACACAAGAATCTAGTCAACTAACAGTCAGCCCTAAATTGGCGCTACATAAGAGTCAACAGAATTCAAGGGGGGCTGGACTTTAATCATTTGTGGTAACATAACAACTCCAGACTAATTCCTCTTGACTCCGCCCCCAGTCTGTGCGTCTTCTTCTACAGCAGATGTCTTCAAACTTGGCAACTTTAAGACTTATGGACTTCAACTCCCAGAATTCTCCAGCTAGCATAGTTTGGGGACCCCTGTTCTACAGTCACATGCACTCTTTTAAAAAGAGGAAAACCTCTAAGCTTTCATTTTACACTTGAAGATGTGTTATGATAACAACATTGAGGAAGATGAATGGACCACAAATAGTCATTTGCTTTTAATTCATGAATATTCTTACATCACTTGTCACTACTACGGTAGCTTCAGTTTTTTTTCTTAGGAACTCAGCTTCATAGGGCAACCTGCTATAATTGATATGATACAAGTGAAGCTCATGATAACTCACCCATAGAAATGGCCTCGGACAAACTCCTGGATACGAGCTTTGCTCTGGGCGTGGAGGTTTTGGAATTCGTGCATAGCAGAGAACTTCTTGACGTTCAAACCATTGGGAGTCACAATATCTGGATATGGAATAAATATGGAGATGGATTTTGTAAGAAGTGGGGAGAGTTTTAGAACTTTAAGTTTCTGAATTTACCCAAACTGCAAAGATATCCATGCAGAAAAACACATGTGAGTCACAGAAGCATTCAGCTTCCTCAAACATCCTTGGAAATACAATTGATCAATTCATTGACAGCAACTGATTCAATGTATAGGAATGGGTGGGGTAAAACAGACCCCAAGGAGAAGGAATGGGAGTGGTCTTGTGACATCATAAGGAGCCAGCCAATCAAAACTAATAGTCTTAGCTGCAAATAAGAATATAAATTCTCCTCCCCACACTTCCCTCTCTTTAGTCTGAAAAAGAATAAGCAGGCTGGTCCTTTTAAAAAAAATCATTGGATGTAATCAAAAATTCACAGTGCATATTAAGATTGAAAATACTTTTAAGAATTTTTAAAATGAATTTTAAAATTGTTATTTTATATTGGGACATTTTTTCTATCTAAGAAAGAAACTAAGATTTAAACATCAAGCTTCAATGTACGACTTGCACCAACAGTCTGATTAGTATTGTTTAAGGACTAGAAAATTTCATTAAAAACTACAACACTTGAGATTCTGCATTCTACGCAAAGCAGCTGATTTCCTTGTAATATTATTCGGTATGTTCATAAATCCAAAGGAGTCTTAAACTGGATAGCAATCTTTCAGCTTTTAAGACAACTCACCAGGTTTCCGTTTTAACAGATGTTCAGCTTCTACTGCTGTGATCTGAGAAACTGTACTAAAAACATGTGTGCAGTGGACAGCAGCTCTCTCCATACAATAACGATGGTAAATTTGCCGGTCTCCAGCCTCCTTATCCACATTAAACTGGGGACAAGACAAAGTGTATTAAATATCCTAAAACACACAGAATTACACTGAGTAAAAGCAGGAAAGAATACAGCTTTCAGACTAAATTACAGTACAAGTAGTCCTCAATTTATAACCACAATTGAGCCCAAAATTCACAGTTAAGTGAATTTTGCCCCATTTTATGACCTTTCTTGCCACCGTTGTTAAGTGAATCACTGCAGTTGTTATGTAGATTAATAACATGGTTGTTAAGTGAATCTGGCTTCCTCATTGACTCTGCATGTCAGAAGGTTGCAAAAAGATGATCACATGACCCTGGGACACTGCAACCGTCATAAATATGAATCAGTTGCCCAGCACCCAAATTTTGTTCACATGATCATGAGGATGCTGCAATGGTCGTTAAGTGTGAAAAACGGTCAGAAGACACTTCTTTTTAGTGAAGTTGTAACTTTGAACGGTCACTAAATGAACTTTTGTAAGTCAAGGGCTACCTGTAGTTGAACAGGTAGTTGTTGAAAGTTGAACAAAGGAGATTGCAATCCAGTAGTCTGATTTCCAAGATTCTAAGAACTTAATTCTACATTTTTTTCTTCGTGAAACTCTTCTGTAATCCTCTCACAAGTGCTAACAAATGGGTTCCTAGACTGAAAAACTGAGGGTAGCTTTTTTTAGTGTTTTCTCTCATTAATCCAGTTTCAACTACAGGTAGTCCTCGACTTACGATGATCATTGAGCTCAAAAATTCTGTTGTTGAGTGTGACATTTATTGCGTGTTGCCCCATTTTATGACCTTTCTTGCCTCAGTTGTTAAGTGAATTACTGCAGTTGATAAGTTAGTAACACGGTTGTTAAGTGAATCTGGCTTCCCACTAACTTTGCTTGTCAGAAGGTCACAAAAGTTGATCACATGACCTTGGGACACAGCAATGGTCATAAATATGAACCAGTTGCCAATCATCTGAATTTTGCAAGATCATGGGGATGCTGCAAAGGTCATAACTGTGAAAAATGATCATAATAAGTTGCATTTTTCAGTGCTGTTGTAACTTTGAACAGTCACTAAATGAACTGTTGTAAGGCGAGGACTACCTGTATTTCATTTCTGTTCTGCCCAAATTTTCATCCTCACATCTTTACACAGATGTAATTACAGTAGGCATCTTTGCTCAAAGACTAGATATGATAACATCTCCAGTCTATTTGGTAGGCATATTTAGACTACTATCAGTAAAGATGTGAGGATGAATCATATTTTCTGTGCTCTCATGTGTTCTGTAAAAATATTATTTAAGGGCTGGTTAAGTGTGATTTCTTTGACCACTGCTTCCTTAAGGGAAAATGGTTCCTGTTTCCTAGAACTGCTTCATTTATGCGCTAAAGACTTGAATGAAAAGCTACGAGGGCAAGGGTCAGCAATCTCTTTAGGCACTAATTTGCTCTCTCAAAATTAAAAATAAAAACACTTTGAAATCTTGCCCTCTGGTCTCCTATAAGAACAGAAACTTTGTGAGATTGCAGCTGCTTTTTAATATCTATTTAATTGGCAGAGCTATCATTGGACACCCACAAGGAATTTTAAAGACACTGTACTGCCACCTCCTATGCAGGAATTTTGGGAGACGGGAAGATAAGAACTTGAGCCTCTGATGCAGAATTGAGGGTAGTTGAAAGAAAAGTTCTTATTCCCTGAGCAGCCCAAAGCACTCAGTAAAAAGGGCAAAAACAGGATAGGTCAGAGTTTCCCATTTCTACCAACAGAAGAGAATATTTGCAGTTCAGGATTGAACTGTGGGATCCTTAGTGTTCTCTGAGCTTGGTGGTTTTCTTACAAACATTTCATTACCATACTAGGTAATATTATCAGTGCTACAGGAAGTCGGGCTTACTCTTTGTTTCTGTACAAGTGACTTGCTCTGACTGTGTTGGTGGGAGTGGTCTTGGTGGCTCCTTGATCAGGCTGTTGTTTACAGTTTGATTTTTTGTCTGAGTTGATAGTTCCTTGAGTGGAGTATTGGTTACTGCTCGATTGTTGATTTAGTATTAATTTTGGTGTTAATTTCTACTTATCCAAGTACTGATGGCAGTCAAAGAGCTGTTTTGGTCATTTGTTTTCTTTTTAGTTTTTTGATTGTCTCTTTTGAATGGTATGTAGATGTTGTTTATAGCTCTGTGCCTGTTGATGGCTGATTTGTCTGAGTGTCACACTTCCATGAATTCCTATTTCTTCCCCTTGTTCTTGGATCCCAGAGTTTCACACCCTACCCACCAATCGATTTTCAATCCTAGCGATTAGAAGACTCACAGTCTGCAGATTGTTGTAGAAGTCCACACTGCCTGCGCACAGGTAGCGGCCAAGCAGGGTAGCATGGGTGGTGAAGATGGTAGCTATTGGAAGTTTCCGGATCCGACAGAGGAAGAGGCCAACACCAGACAACCACTCATGGAAATGACCAATGATGAATGGCTTTTCTTCACATTGTGCGGAAAACTGTACAAAAAGCACAAGAAGAGAGTGAAGAGAAAGATGTTGGGAGAGAGGAAGAGAAGACATTTTCTGATAGAAACATGTTCCCTTACCTCCCCTAGGAACCAGGCTGTGAGGAAGCCAAAGAGGACAGCGTCATTGGCCTCTCGGTCATACCAGGGAATCCCAATGGAGCAGCTTTCCCACAATTCAGTCTTCCAGCGATCCAAGCTCCAAGCGGTTGCCCCAATGTCGATGAGGATCACATATGGACCCCCCTCAATCAGCCAGCGGCCAAAGTAAACCTAGAAAGAAGTTAGAGACAGCAGATTAATGAATAGGAGAGGTATGAATTGACATTTTCGTATGTAATCCAGAGATATTCTGTAAAACACAACCAACAAAGCATCAATCGTAAAGGTCAGTGCTCAGTTGAGCAAGTTTTATCATCAACTTAATAATATCCACACTCATGAGGTTATGTTCTAGAATGATGAACAAGCATTTCGTCTCTCAGATTCTTGAAGGAACGTACATTTTACAATTTCAGGAAAAAAAGAAATGGTGAATCAGCACACTGCATAAAGCAAAAAAAAAAGGTAAGTATCAAAGTGAGGAATAAAAAAGAAGGGGGATCCTATATAAGGAAATTCTCTATATATTTCTACTTTAAATCATCTGAATTTTCAGCTCTGACCATTTACAGGTTCAAACCTTGTTTTTTTGTTTTGTGTGCTAGAAATATAATCCCCGTTTTTCTACAGAAGTTGAAATACTTCAAGGGCCCAATTTATATCCACTAGATTTATCAATAGAATTATGAAATAAACTTTTAAAAACTATTTATGTATACATTTAATGTGCAATCTGTACATGCAAGGTGGCTTAGATCATGACGTCTGCACTTCAGATTTTACAGACTTCCAAATCTGATGAGAATATCTCAGTAACTTATTTTTAACTGTCAAATTATCCTCGTTTTCAGTGGACCCTGTAAATTGTGACCTCCATTTTAATCCATAACATTCTTTTTCTCCTTCATTTCTCAGACCTGCTTTAACCCATGATATCATCATCCCTTGTCCACTCATTTCACATACCAGAATGTGCAGAGATATGTGCATCAAGTGTGTGTAGATCTCTAAATTTAGAGCCTGGTTCATGTTACCTCATCTCCATTTTATAAAAGGTCGCTTGCCTGGGGTTGTTTTTTTGCTGGGCAACCCAAAATAACCTCTCGCTCTGAAATGAGGTTAGGAACTAGAAAAATCAAGTAAACAAGAGGGAGTATTGAATGTATCATATCGAGATATATATATATATATCTCGAGTATGGAAGATATATATCCTCCATACTCAAAATAGTTAATATCTATATTCAATAGTTCCAGCATACATTTAAATTTGTTTTTTACACCAGTGTTTTCCTCCTCACTTGTAACTGTTTTATCAGGGAGCTGATCATAATATCTTTGCTATCATATCCAATTTGGAACCAGTATTTAAATGATGCGAAGATAAGCCAAAATTCCTGGGTAATTGGATGAACAATATACAAATCTTTGCCAGATTTATAATCCTAGTTTTGGGGGCTGTAAAGCATCACCCTGGGTTTTATCACAGTGGGTGGACTCTGCCATTGTTTAACCAGAGTTTATTAATTAAAGGGGGCTTGTATAAATCATAAATCATGGTTTAAATAGCTTTATATAGTTGGCTTTATCTCTCTCTCTCTCTCTCTCTCTCTCTCTCTCTCTCTCTCTGTGTGTGTGTGTGTGTGTGTGTGTGTGTGTGTGTGTGTGTGTAGCCCCACAAACCAAATGCATTAGAATGTACCAATACATTTTTCCTGTCTGATTGGTTTTACCTTCTTGCAGGAAAGGAATGTCAGCAAATGTGGCTATTTGCATTTGTATAATAACCAACAATGAGAAGACAACTGGGCATTATCTTAATATTTTAAAATATTTCTAGCAAGACTTTCTTACAGATATGCAGCGGCACAAAATCCCACAATACAAATCTTTTGCTTAGCAGTGTTCTAGTGACTATAAAGCTGGCATGAGACTCCCTGGGTCCTTTAGCAGTCGTGGAACCACAACTCTCCTCATTCTCATCTTTGTGGTGATTCTCATTGACATGGGTGGGAACTGGAGTTCAACAACTTTAGAAGATTACAGATTCCCTTTTCTTCTACACCTGCACCTTGAAAGAAGATGCCTTCCCATGCAAATATTTCCCATAATTGTGGGTTGCATCACGGTAATGCAATTTTGAGGTCTGTAGCACAAATAGAATAGAATAGAATAGAATAGAATAGAATAGAATAGAATAGAATAGAATAGAATAGAATAGAATAGAATAGAATAGAATAGAATTCTTTATTGGCCAAGTGTGATTGGACACACAAGGAATTTGTCTTTGCTGCATATGCTGTCAGTGTACATAAAGAAAAATAAAATACATTCATCAAGAATCATAAGATACAACAGTGATAGTCATAGGTTACTAATAAGCGATCAAATCATACTAGGAAACAAATAAAACAATATAAATTGTAAAGATACAAGAAACATGGTTATAGTCATAAGTGGGAAGAGATAGGTAATAGGAAGGATGAGACGAATAGCAATACAGTCTTAGTAAATAGTCTGACAGTGTTGTGAGAATTAGTTGTTTAGCAGAGTGATGGCATTCGGGGGAAAACTGTCCTTGTGTCTAGTTGTTCTGGTGCAGTGCCCTATAGCGTCGTTTTGAGGGTAGAAGTTGAAACAATTTATGTCCAGGATGTGAGGGGTCTGTAGATATTTTCACAGCCCTCTTTTTGACAAGTCCTCAATGGAAGGCAGGTTGGTAGCAATTATTTTTTCTGCAGTTCTACTTATCCTCTGAAGTCTGTGTCTGTCTTGTTTGGTTGCAGAGCCAAATCAGACAGTTATAGAGGTGCAGATGACAGACTCAATAATTCCTCTGTAGAACTGAATCAGCAGCTCCTTGGGCAGTTTGAGCTTTCTGAGTTGGCCAACTTGAATTTGTGTGAACTTCATCTCCCAGAACAACCTAGCCTGCAGGGTTAGCTGGGGAATTCTGGGAGTTGAAGTCCACATATTTTAAAGCTCACAGAGTTCAGAAACACTGGCCTAAAGATTATGGAAGTTGATGCCAAACCTGGTTCTCAGTTATAAGGAGCAGGACTAGCCAAAAATATTCCCCACCTCATGTGAAAGACCAGATGTGCTCATCTTACCTACCCCACCTGCAGAATCTGATCAGCTAGTTGTTGGTTCATCATTGGTGATTGGATCATATTTAGTGCAGAATAGGCCTCAGGATATGTCTGTGAGCATGTGAACATTGCACAAGCACATACATGTACACAAACCATTGTTCTTCAAGACAGGGACAATCAGAGAAGGGCTAAGAGGAATCGGTAGCTCTTCCCAGATATTGGAGTAGAGTAGAGTAGAGTAGAGTAGAGTAGAGTAGAGTAGAGTAGAGTAGAATAGAATAGAATAGAATAGAATAGAATAGAATAGAATAGAATAGAATAGAATAGAATAGAATAGAATAGAATAACAGAGTTTGAAGGGACCGTGGAAGTATTCTAGTCCAACCCCCTGCTCAGGCAGGAAACCCTATACCAGGGGTCTGCAACCTGCGGCTCCAGAGCTGCATGTGGCTCTTTGGGCCCTCTGCTGCGGCCCCCTGTCGCCCTGTCGCAGCAGAGAGATGACAGAGCTGTCACCCTAGGTAGGGCGAAAAATAGCCCAATGGGCCTACCGGAAGTCCAGAAGTATTTGCCGGTTCTCCAAACTACTCAAAATTTCTGCTCCCAGTTCTCCGAACTACTCAAAATTTCTGCTACCGGTTCTCCAGAACCTGTCAGAACCTGCTGGATTTCACCCCTGCCACACACCCCTCCTTCTGACTCCGGTAGCCTAGGACACAATCAATAAAAGAAACATTTGTGGAATGCATTTACAATTAGGAAAACAGCCTTCCTCCAGCTTCCCCCCCCTCCTTTCATGCATGTGTGGTCTTACCAAGGTGTTATAAAGTGGTATTAACACTTCATGTGATCTTAATTCTAATTTATTTAAGAGTCATTTCTTGTTGTCTTCTTGTCCTTTTTAATGTATCAAAAATATACAAAGGAAAAAAAGGAAAACTAAATTTAAAAAGGAACAAATGAATTTAGAAGAGTTGTTTCAAAATGTTCATGTAGCCCACAGTTATTTATTACACAAAAATTGTGGATCCCTGGAAGTACAGTAGTATCTCAAATATTGTCCACAGACCTTCCAAAGTGAATTAAAATAATAATTTTAAATATTGACTAAATCTTGTACAATTTCAGCATTCTCATGGAAGACTTCACAAGATTTCAGAGTGAGATTGCTGAGATTCTACCTGTATGACTTTTGGAAACCTTATAATAACTCAGGATTTGTGTTTGTGTCAGTACACTGTAAGAATCTTCTATTTCGTGGTATACAGGCAACATTATACAATAAAACCGTGACTTACAACAGTTCATTTAGTGACGGGTCGAAATTAAAATGGCACTGAAAAAAGTGACTTATGACCATTGTTCACATTTATGACCGTTGCACCTCATGGCCACATGGTCAAAATCCAGGCGTTTGGCAACTGACTCATATTTATGACGGTTGCAGTATTTCAGGGGCATGTGATCCCCTTTTGTGACCTTCTGACAAGCAAAGTCAATGGGAAAGTCAGATCCGCATAACAACTGTGTTACTAATTTCACAGCCGTGATTCACTTAACAACTGTGGCAAGAAAGATGAGTTTTGCCCCAAAACTCATTTAACAAATATCTCACTTAACAACAGAACTTTTGGGCTCGACTGTGGTCGTAAGTTGAGGACTACCTGTATTGGTTTACAAGGAAGTCTCTATGTTAGACTGGCCAACGTATTACAAAACTGATCATAAGTTTCTATACTATAAGCATGTGGCATGGTGTGACTCACAAGGAAATACGGTCTACATCTTTTTCAACTTATTAAAAAGTATTACTGTATCTAAAAACCTGGATTAATCAAAACCTGAATGGTGGAGAGCAATATACATGGGTTCATCCAATGGTGATCAATGATTATGAAACACTATAACTTGGAATGTAACAGGAGCAAATAGTAAAAAACATGAAATTATAAAATAGGAAGGTTGATTGCTCAACTGTAATTTTATAACCGAATTCTTAACTAATGGTTCAACACTAAACAGGAAGTAAGACAAGAATGGGTGACCTCCCTTTGATTGCTTAATGCATTCATGGATAATGCTTGAAATTATTATTACAGTTGTGTAGTTTGGGGACATGAATATATGTGCACTTTTGTGTGCACAAATGATTTCCAACAAATATTAGACAGAATATACAATGCAATAAGAACTACAGCTCTAAACACTCTATCAGAGCCGAGGTGGTGCAGTGGTTAGAGTGCAGTACTGCAGGCTACTTCTGCTGACTGCCAGCTGCCTGCAATTTGGCAGTTCGAATCTCACCAGGCTCAAGGCTGACTCAGCCTTCCATCCTTCCGAGGTCGGTAAAATGAGGACCCAGATTGTTGGGGGCAATATGTGAAACTGTGAAGCAGTATATAAGTCTAAGTGCTATTGCTATTGCTATCAGAAATCAAAGTACTTTCATTTGACATCAAAAATGAACAATTGTAAATTATTCAGAAAGGGCAAAAATAGATGAATTTGCATCCATGATGTTTGTTAAATATAGAGAAATGGACAAATTTTAAGATGTGCAAATGTTGAAAAAAAATACACTAGTATATGGTCTATAATGAGAATGTCTATTGAAAAACATAAAATGGATGCGTATTAATGTAGATTTCTGCCTACATTTTACACGGAAATGAAAATTGAATATGTCAGAAGGAAAGCAGCAGGATGAGAATAGAGTTCTTAATACAGTCAAGAATCAATCAGTGCTGAATGGATGAATCAAATATAAGAGAGAGACCTCTAGGAAAAATACACATTGAAATACTTTGGTCATGTAGGAGAAATTAATAGGGGTCACACTGCCAAACAAAGATATGAAGAAAGAGTGAATGGAGTGAGAGGAAGACCAAGAAAGCTAATGGTTGGATGGAGTTAATGAGATCCTCAAAAAGAGCAAGAAGTTTAAAGAACAAAAGGAAATGTATGAAATTATGTATGCATATAGTTTGCAAGGACTGTTCATGAGAATATAAAAATGTAATAATGGTATTACGAACTACAGATAGTCCTCGACTTATAACAGTTCATTTAGTGACCATTCAAAGTTACAACGGCACTGAAAAAGTTTTCATACTTACAACCATTGCACGTGATCAAAATTCAGACGCTTAGCAGAGTAACTCACATTTACGATGGTTGCAGTGTCCCAGAGTCATGTGATCACATTTTGCGACTTTCCGACAAGCAAAGTCAATGGGGAACCCAGATTCACTTAACAACCATGTTACTAACTTAACAAACGCAATTTCACTTAACAGCTGTGGCAAGAATGGGGCAAAATTCACTAAACAAATGCCTCACTTAGCAACAGAAATTTTAGCCTCAATTGTGGTCGTAAGTCGAGGACTACCTGTACTTTTCTGACAACGCCTTCATTTCTCCAGCTTATAATTTTTACACCTTTTCTACGCTTGGCATTATGTTGGTTAGTCCAAGAGGGAACAGCAAGCTGGATATGTATATATGCATCTATGTAGATTCCTCAGAGACAAAGTTATCAATCTCTAGTCTCCTCTCATTTGAAATTCTTTCTTTGCAGCCTAAAAGTAGAGCTTTTACCTATCACCAGCTATCTGATATCCCTTTTAAACTAGAATTACAATGAACTGAATTGAATATTCTTGATGTATCACCGTAATCACAAACATTTCTCCCCAATAGAGGCAAGGAATTGTTTATGAGAATGAAGCCCACTGAGGCCCAAGTCCAACACATTTTTCTTCCCCCCAACCTGCAGCCTCTTACTTTACATCCTTTTGAATTCATGGAGTCAATGGTTCGACGAATGGCAGGGTTGGGAGGCTCTATCAGCTCCACCTGTGTGCGCACATTCAATTCCAGGTAAGGTCCAATCAGGAAGTAATTCTCGCCCCATTCATCCAGTGTAATCTTGGCTTTCGTTTGGATAACAGTGAAGATCCCGCCAACTAAAAGAAGAAAGAATAAGGTATTTGTTTTCTCCTTGCATGCTTCTAAATTATCCTAAGCACCCACCTTAATCAAGAAGCTTTAGAGCAATGTAGATTTGCTGTAATACAGCTTAGCTGGCTGGGGAATTCCGGAAGTTGAAGTCCACAATCGAATAGCAATAGCAGTAGCACTTAGACTTATATACCGCTTCACAGTGCTTTACAGCCCTCTCTAAGCGGTTTACAGAGTCAGCATATTGCCCCCAACAATCTGGGTCCTCATTTTACCCACCTCGGAAGGAGGGAAGGCTGAGTCAACCTTGAGCCTGGTGAGATTTGAACTGCCAAACTGCAGCTAGCAGTCAGCGGAAGTAGCCTGCAGTGCTGCACTCTAACCACTGCGCCACCTCGACAAGCAGTCAAGAATGCCCTGCAGGCCACAGTTATTGGGGGGAGGGGGCTCTTTAGCTTAGAGCAAAGGAGGTGAGGCATCGCATCTTAAAGTAACAGGACCCATGAGCTTTGATGGCTACCAAGTTGGCATTGGGTGACCCAAGAACAAAGAGATGGCGATTGTCTCCCATTGCCATGCCCAAGGAGGGGAGACCTTGCTAGTCCAGTCCTGATGTTCTCCATTGTGGCTCGGTTGCCAGGATTCTGGTCTGTACCTGAAGGAGCTCATCGAGCCGGTGCTGACGTGCTTTGGAGATGCTGACAGCCGGTTGCGCTATTATGCCTGTGAGGCCCTGTACAACATTGTGAAGGTGGCCCGGGGCGCCATTGTCCCCCACTTCAACGTGCTCTTTGATGGCCTCAGCAAGGTAACCGCTGATGAGCAGAGCCTGAAGGTGGATGTTTTTTTCTGCAGTTCTAATTATCCGTTGAAGTCTGTGTTTGTCTTGTTTGGTTGCAGAGCCAAACCAGACAGTTATGCAGGTGCAGATGACAGATGAATAGAATAGAATAGAATAGAATAGAATAGAATAGAATAGAATAGAATAGAATAGAATAGAATAGAATAGAACAGAACAGCTTTATTGGCCCACAATAATGATTGGACACACAAGGAATTTGTCTTCGGTGCATAAGCAAAAGTTGCCAAAGTTGGGAAAATCTGCTCTAATAGATTTATTTAATGTAATTTATTCTTCTACATTGTATGGATGTGCTAACTCATCCTGAATATGTGACAAGCAATATAAACCTGTTTAAAATAAATCTAAGTATGTAGATATTTCAGTATCTGATCAGTCTATGCTCACTTGACTCTAAAGGTAAAATTGATTGTGGCTCCAGGACAGACAAAGTAGCATATTTTTTTTCATAAAAATCCCTCTTAAATTACTGGAGATTTTGCTAATGCAATGTTTTTAACCATGCTGCTGAGGAATTCTGGGAATTGTAGTCACCCACTTATCAAGGTAACCTTTTGGGGGAAGGTTGTTGAGAAGGTGATTGTGTGGCAGCTCCAGAGGTTTCTGGATGAAACAAATTATCTCGACCCCTACCAGTCAGGATTCAGGCCTGGATTTGGGACAGAAACGGCATTGGTCGCACTTTTGGATGATCTCTGGCGGGAGCGGGATGGGGGTAGTGCATCCATCCTTGCTCGACCTCTCGGCGGCTTTCAATACCATCAACCATGGTATTCTCCTGGGGCGGCTTCGGGGGATGGGAGTGGGAGGCCGTGTGCTATCCTGGTTCACTTCCTTCCTCTGCGGCCGCTCTCAGTCAGTGTTGATAGGAGGGGAGAGATCCAGCCCTCGCCCACTGCTTTACGGAGTTCCGCAGGGCTCGGTACTCTCTCCACTCCTGTTCAATATTTATACGAAGCCGCTGGGTGAGATCATCCATCACTATGGACTGAGATATCACCAATATGCTGATGATACTCAGCTGTATGTCTCGGCCAGTGGTGAGTTAAGTGATGCCGTGTCCTCTTTCTCGCAGTGCCTGGAGGCTGTTAGGGGCTGGATGGGGAGCAACGGGTTGAAACTAAACCCTGGCAAGACCGAGTGGCTCTGGGTTTAGGGTCCATTGGCTCGGGGAGAATTGCCATCTTTGGTCTTGGATGGGGTGGAGCTACCCCAAACAGACCCTGTACTTAATCTAGGGTTTTTCCTGGACTTGCGACTCCTGCTCGAAGAGCAGGTGGCGGTCGTGGCCAGGAGGGCCTTTGTGCAATGGCGGGTTGTGCGCCAGTTACACCTTTTCCTGAACCAACAGTCCCTACTCACAGTCACTCATGTCCTAGTCACTTCCCGTCTTGACTATTGCAACGCGGTCTACATGGGGCTGCCCTTGAAGAACATCCGGAATCTCCAGTTGGTGCAAAATGCAGTGGCCCACATGGTTTTGTGCAGACCCCGGTGTGCACATGTATCACCTCTCCTGCAGGAGCTGCATTGGTTGCCGATTTGCTTCCAGGTGCAATTCAAGGTGCTGTTTGTCACCTTTAAAGATCTTCATGGCTTGGGACCAAGTTATCTGAGGGACCGTCTCTTGCCGGTCACATCTAGCCAACCCACCAGAGCAGGGGCTCTCTCTGGAACATCATTCTCCCAGAGATTAGAATGGCCCCCACTCTAATACTCTTCCGGAAGGTGCTGAAGACCTGGTTCTGCCAGTGGGCCTAGGGAACCCAGAGCTGGATGGAGCCCATTAAATGGCTTGTGTGATCTGCTGTTGCTGGGGCGGGGGGTGGGAGGTGATTTTGTTATATTGTATTATATTAAATTATTTGATTCTTTTTGTTAGTTTTTATTGTTTTAAATGTGGTCTTATATTCTATAAGCCACTTTGAGTCACCATGGGCGAATAGGCGGCAATATAAATTCAATAAATAAATAATGAAATAGATTTCCCAGAGAAGTTCACTTAATATCATATTTATGATCTTTTTGGTCCACATAAAGATCTTAGTTATTCATTCAAACCTTTACAACACTTTCTTTCTAGTCTAGATCTCACATTTTTAGACTCTTGCTTCATGTGCAATTGTTTTATACTGTTATTTTAACATTGTGTTTTTGAGACACTTGACAGGTCCAGCTAAAATGACCAATACTTCACCAGAAAGCAAAAATTAAATGTTATGATCAAATTAAAACTCTTTATGTTCCATTCCCCTAAACAAATCATGGTTTTGTCATACCTGCACCTCCCATAAAAGCAGATGGATTATGGAAACAGGCAGGCTGTTATCAGTCATACCCAGCAGAGAAGATTGCTGCAAGAGGAATTGAGTTCTTAGCCCTTTGTCTCTCTCTCTCTCTCCCTCTGTGTGTGTGTGTGTGTGTGTGTGTTATGCTATACAACTCAGCCAAAAGATCTTCATATATTCAATCTCCTCTAAGTGACTGGACTCCAACTCCCTTCCTGGGAAGCAGGCAAACCCAGTCATCACTTACAAACCACTGTATTTACTTCACTCTCAAGGACCCTGGCTCCCTCAACTAAATTCTCCTGCCCCCTTGAAGAGCCTAAGAATCTTGGCTCTTTGCTTCCTCTTCCAAAAAGGGAGTTTTACAGGAAAAGCAATAAAAACAGCCACATGAATATTCTATGAGGGAAGAGTGATTAGGAAATAGCACTGCAGAACACAAGAACCTGAAACGTTGCAATGAAACCAAACAGAGCTTGGACTGTGCCTAGAGATGAAGGTTTAGAATCGTGAATAAAAAACAGTAATGTCTTATTGCTGAGGAACTGTATTTGGGAAACTTAGGAATTGAAGTTCATACTTCTGGAGCATACTTAGGCTGGGGAAGACTCCATTAATGGGTTCAATTGATTCTCTTTGTGAGATCTTTTCTTTATCATAGCAGAACAGCTAGAAAGAGAATGGGCTTTTTGCAGTGGATTTGCTCTCAGAAGCAAGAAAATGAAAAACGAAATCTTTTTCCATGAAGTCCTTGGCACAATCCTTTAACCTTGATATTCTCTTGAAGGAATGGCAGTCCATAGCTTCTGAAATCTTTTTCTGGGCCCCTATAAACCTCTCCGAAATGTATCATTGAGAAGAAATATCCTGCAACTCTCCTGAGGAAAAAATCCAAGAAAATCTTAAACTAACTCAAATCCCTAATAGCACATTGTTCCCCTACCCACACAGCAACCCTAAACTGTCTTCTAAAAAAGTTAAGCAAAGCTCCCAATTAGTAAGTTACTCTTCTTTTACTCACTCTGTAACAAAAAGTAAGCACATGGCTTAGAAACAATCATATCTTGTTTCCTGATTGCCTCACTACTCTCTCCTTCCTCTGTTGGTTCAGTATACTAGATTTTATGTTGTAAGCAACCCAAGGCAGGAACCCGCCCTCTCAAAGTCCATAAGATGTCAAACACTCTAACAATACAACAATGAAAAAGACCAGATTAACTAACACATAATCTGCTAGAGAGAAGTTCCCTGAAGAATGGCTCCAGTAGGAGTCCGAAAGCTCAGAAGACAAAACTGCTGGTCCTGGTGACTGACCCAGATTGGATTCTGCAACATTATCCTGGGACACGTACATTTGTAAGACCAGATTAAATTCCTTTTCAGAGACCTTTCTTGAGCTTCTGCCCTCAAACATCAGAAACTCGTTGCCCTCAAATGAAACAACTCTCTCTTCCAGACAAATTGATCTTTCACCTTGTATGCTATCCTTCAAGATTTATGAGACCTTTATCCGGATTGATCTAGATAAAACATTCATCAATAATCCAGGTTTTGTTGGCATTTCTCCTTGGCTGGAATTGCATTTATATGCTCCAGCCAGCCTACTTTACAGGGTTCTTGATGTGGGCACAAAATTAAGGAAGGAAGCTCTTTCGAGAACTCAGGGAAAGTTGAAATACACTCATAATAAAAATAAAAATATTCTTATTTATTTAAATTGACATAGGTCCTTTTCACCACTCCTGTCCTTAGGAGCAAATGAGATTGTTGGGAGTGCTAGTGACAAACAGAAAGCAATTTCTGGAAAAAAAAATATGGAAAAAAATACTTTGCGAAATGGGAATAGCATTCCTACAAGTGAAAAAGTCCGCAGATCAACACTTTCTCTCTCTCTCTCTCTCTCTCTCTTCTTTTCCAAAAAACGAATACTGTCCAATAATCACCATCCAGATAAGTTGTACAGATTCCATAATCCATATCCTTTAGGCTTTGGATGACAGATGTTACCAGAAACCACCCAAAAGGATAGTCTTCAATACTTCCTTCAACTATCAAGCAATTGTCCCACCAGCTCCGGCTGGCCTTCCTACCACACATCAATTACATGATATGCTTTTCTAAGGCATTTTAGAACTAGGTAAATGGAGGCACATACACACATACACATGACAGGGCATTGCTTCTCTCTATAGCTCTAGGCCAAGTCTCATCTTGGAGCTGCAGTCAGTTGTCAACTAAAGGTCCAGAGGGGGAAAAATGAGTAATAAATTGAACTCTGTCCCATTTCTCTCCTGGGTGCCTGCATCACACACCCAGGATTTTGTATCCTGCATGCCATGATGAATATAATCTATACTGAATGTATTTGCAATCTGTTCAGAAGATCCAAGGCTTCTCCAAGAAATGTTCTTGCCTGAAGCAAAAAAACAACCCCTATGCCTCTTTATTCTTACTTGTTTACTTGGACATAAGCGATGAGAGAGTTCTGTAAAATGATCACAGGGCGAAGGACAGAGGTAGGCCACAAAATATGCAGGTAGCCTTATCTGAGGGAACAACTCACAACCAAGGCATCTACCTTGTTCAGAGGCCGAGATGGCCCTGAGTATCATCTTTGTATTCTAACAAAGACCATCATCTTTAGTAGCAAAATGATGCCACCCATTGACAAGAAAAATGCAATACCTGTGGTAAATTCAGGAAAAGGCCCTATGCAGATTAAAAAAAAAAACTGTAGGAAAAAATCACTTTGTGCGGAAAGATCACAAAGTCATTCTACTAATAGTTTGTTGGGAAGACAGATGAAAGACAGAGGAAATGTATGAAATAAAGGGGCGAAAAGCTTGACCAGCAGAATTTCACGCTGCAACATTTCTTTGAAAATACAAGTGGTTGACTAAAATATTTTTCTGACATGATCATTCCTGGTGAATTCCCTGATAAAATATTTAAAGTGAAATGTGGCATTTAAAAATCTAATAGGTGTATAGTATGTGTGTTTACATATAGGTATGTACATTCATAAAAAGACTTAAAAGCCAATTCTCTTTTGCAAAAATGACAGTACAAATTCCATTTCTATTGGCTTGGAAGTGAAAGACACTGCATTCAGCAGGATTCACTGCATTAAACAGATTCTAGTTTACAATTGTTATCCACCAGGTTCCCTGAGTGTACCAACAATTCTGTAAGTTTGTTGTAGACCAACGGTCACCAACTGGTGGTCCGTGAGAAAATTTTGGTGGTCCGCAGAAAAATTATTTGCATTTTTTAATATTGCACTAAATCAGGGGTCCCCAAACTACGGCCCCTGGGCCGGATAGGTGCAATGAACATTTGTGTTGCTGCAGAGAGTCTCCCGCTTTGGGGTCTTTTTGTGCGGGTCGAAGGGGGGGCAGAAATTCTGACTTGAGGTCTGCTTCAGCCTCCTGGTGCGGGGCTTTGGCCAAAGGCTGGAGGGAAGCGCCGCTGGTGGCAAAGAGCCGGAGGGCCTTGTTCCAGTGGGACTGCATCATGGAACTGGCTGACCATCTCAGCCCGCTGAGCCCCCAGGCGCCGGTACCTGTCCTTGCACTCCCGCAGGTCTTCCCTCTGCTTGGAAAGCCTATGCTCGTAGTCCTCAGTGAGGTGCTTCTGCTGAGCCTCCTTCTTTGTCAGATCCAATGTGAACTGAGCCAGCTGTTTTGCCAACTCTTTCTCATGGTGGCAGCTTAGATCCAACAACTGCTTCCTGTTGGGGCCCTAAGGAACCCGGGCAGGCAGGCGAGGAGTGGCTGGGAGTGGCGGGGCGAGTAGAGGCTGGCGAGGTGCCCCTTGATGTGAGTGACATTGAGTTGGCCACGCCCACCCAGTCACATGACCACCTAGCCACGCCCACCCAGCCGGTCATTAGGCAGATCATATTAGTGGTCCGCGGGATTTAAAATTATGAATTTAGTGGTCCCTGAGGTCCGAAAGGTTGGGGACCCCTGTTGTAGACCATGAGTTCTAATCCTGTCTTAGGCATGAAGCTAGGTGGTTGACATAGGCCGCTAGGCCAGTCATTCTTTCAGCCCTAGGACAAAAGCAATAGTAAATAACTTTCAAAAATGTTGCCAAGTGAACTGCAAGGACTTATGCAGGTAATTACCAGGAATCAAGAGTTACTCAAAGGCATACAGGCAAAAGCCCCTTTTTGCTGGTATTGAGAATTAGAAGCAGGACTATTTAAAGAGGATCCTGGGTTTCCTACGTATGTTCGGTGACTGGTAGCATGATCTACTCTAGAAAGCTTGGTAAAATAATCCAGGTAGAATAATCTTTAATACATTAAAAAAATTCATTATATGGCTGGGATGGTAGGGAAGATTCTGCTCACTGGCCATCTGCTGTTCAAAGTAGTTATCCAGTTGAGTATCTAAACAGGGATGCAGTTTCTCAAGGAATGAATAACATTTCAAAAAGTTTACTATGCAGGGAAGGTTGTGGTAGTTGTATGTATTTCACATACAGATATATTATTGAGTACGCATCAAGAATATGCACAGCAGATGATCAAAATTCAAGCCAGGCCAAGAGATCTTTAATTAGCTTCAAAAGCGGTTATTCCTAAAGCAAGCGCATGAGAATAGTTTTATAGTAACATTGGTAGATATTCAGATTTACCGGGAATCCCTATCCTTTTTTAAAGAACATAGTGCTCTTCTGGTTTTTTTGACACAGTCACGTTACTACAGGGAACGTTAGCCTAAAACACTGTCCTTGGGATCTTAGTGCCTTAAACTTCCAGATGTGTAGCAGCTGATTCCAGAAGGGGATCTTCTCAATGAACACACAATGACAGCAGCTTGCTGAACTGGACTGCACTGGAAATGTTCACTATAATAGGGTACTGTCATCTCAGACAGCACTAACCTACATATGAAAGATTTATGTATGGGAGGATCTGAGAACAGCAAAGGGAGGGGACATGAACTTCCTTTCCCCCCCAAATGAGCGTTTTTTAAAATACAAACCTTTTGCTTTAACATTCAGCATGCTAGTCAATCATTTTTAAAAAGAGAGACGGACAACCTGTTTCCCAAATGAGTTGCTCACATACTGGTCGATTATCCTTTACTACCTGCTCAACCAAGAGTCTTTGACCAGCAATCAGATAAGTCTTCGTTTCTACAGGTAGTCTTCAACTTACAACAGTTCATTTAGTGACCGTTCAAAGTTACAACGACACTGAAAAAAGTAACTTATGACTGTTTTTCACACTTATTACAACCATTGCAGCATCCCCATGGTCACATGATCAAAATTTGGATGCTTGGTAAGTGGTTCATATTTACAACGGTTGCACTGTCCTGGGGTCAGGTGATCCTCTTTTGCAACCTTCTGACCAGCAAAGTCAATTTGTAAGCCAGATTCACTTAACAACCATGTTACTAACTTAACAATTGCAGTGATTCGTTGAACCCTAACCCTAACCCTAAAATGGGGCAAACTCACTTAACACGTTTCACTTAGCAACATAAATTTTGGGCTCAATTGTGGTCATAACTTGAGGACTATCTGTATAGACTCCATTCCCAGGTGATACTTGAATTCTGGTCTCATTTCTTTCAATACTGCTCATACTTTGGCTTGCAAATAGGTCTGTAGAACCTGTTTCCAGCCACATTCCCACAAGAAATTCAGGCCTTCCAATTCCCAAACACTCTCCTCCACCAGCTTTGGAAACCTGATCATTTTCCCAAGATCATCTTTAAAAGTCATCACATACCTTTATTGGCTACCTCCCAAGCCACTTCAAAAAGAATGGCATTATCAAGGTCAAGTTCATCTTCCCAGTCCTCCAACCCAGAGAGGGAGGTCACGGACAGGCTGCGGGTCAGTGGCATGGCCTCAAGAGGACGAAAGCAAGGGCAAGAGGACTTGGGGGTAGGGAGGGAGTTTCAGGGCCTAACCTGGAGAAAGAGAAAGGAAGATGTGGTCAAAAGACAGGCCAACATCTGCTCAGGAACACTGCAGTAGGTGGCATTTTAGAGCTTCTCTGTATCTTAGTTCCTAGTATTACCTAAACTTCCCCCACCAATAAATATGTCATGTGTCTGTCTTGCAACCTCGCCCAGCCGGCTGCCGGCCTACCTTGTTCTAAACCATTATAAGCCAATTTTTTTCCCCTCCCTCTGGCTCTTCCAACCCCTGATCTTTCAGATGCTTGTCTTTTAGTCTGGAGTAGCAGCAACAGCTGAGGGAAGAAACAGGGTAAGATGGTGGAAATCCCCTGGCAGGGGGGAGGTTGCAACAGATCTATGTCCTGGCAAGAGACTCTATAAGATTCCTGGGCGCAGCCAGGAAAGAAGAATGCTAAATCATTAAAAGCAACTCTTTAAGACAATGGGCTAAAAGAAACGGTGGCCTCCCTCCCATCCCCGTTTGACACACTGGGTCCCTTATTTGGACAGGGTGACGTCCAAAGGAAAGAACAGGCAAACTAAGTTCCTTTAAGGGGCTGCAGGAAGCAGGAACGGGAGGGGGGGGAATTGGGGAAAAATCTCAGATTTGGGGAGACAAAATTTGTGCCTCTAAGTTGCCCGGGGGGAGAGGGTTTTGCGAGGGGGTTACACTAATGACAACGAAGGGGGGAAATCGCAAGATTTGCAGAGGAGCATTGAAGCATTCAGTCCCGTGAGAAATCGGGGATGCCGGAAGGAGCTGGGAATGAATAAAAGGTTGTGTGCATTAGAAAACAACCAGCAAGATTCTTTGGGCCTTTAAAGGGATGGAGGACCCCGATCTCTTGGCGAAGTCTGGGGAAGCCCGCTCGCACTTACCTCTCGGGAGCCGAAGTCTAAGGACTCCCAATCCCCCCCAGCCAGCTCCACCGCTAAGACCACGCAGACCCCGAAGCCACGCCCAGGAGGTTGTTCCAAGGACTTAAAGGAGAAGCGTCACGAGGATGCGAGGGGGAGGGGCGAGAATTGAGGCTTCCTGGAAATTGCTTTCGGTAGAAGGGAACTCGAAAGGGAGCCCAAAAAATAAAAAAGCAGATGGGATATAAATGCACGGTGAGATCCGGAGGTAAAAAGAAAACGTGGTAGATGGGAAGTACAGGTAGTCCTCGACGTACAACAGTTCACTTAGTGACCGTTTGAAGTTACAACGGCAATGAAAAAAGTGACTTATGACCATTTCCCACACTGATGACTGTTGCAGCATCCCCATGGTCACGTGATTTACTTTCGGATGCTTGAGAACTGACTCGCAATTGTGACGGTTGCAGTGTCCCGGGGTCATGTGATCCCCTTTTGCCATCTTCTGGCAAGCAAAGTCAATGGGGAAACCAGATCCACTTAACAACGGTGTTACTAATTTAACAATTTAAATTAGTAACGGTGTTACTAATTTAACAACCACAGTGATTCACTTAACACACGTGGCAAGAAAAGTTGTAAAATGGGGCAAAACTCACTTAACAAATTTCTCACTTAGCAACAGAAATGTGGGTTCAGTTGTGGTCGTAAGTTGAGGACTACCTGTAATGAAAGAAAACCAAGAGTAAAAACATCAGGGACAGAACAGCCAATAAAAAAAAATGATTGTAGCTGAATAATGGGGTAATGGTGTGGAAGAATCGATGTGAAGACTACAGCATAAAGTTTGAAGGGAAAGGAGATTATGGGATAAAAGGAAGTAACTGAAAAAACAAATAAAAAGAAATGAGGAGGCTAAAGAAAGATGGAAAATCACAAGTAGACGGAGATTGCCAGGGAAATAACCTTTTGATTGTTGGGATATTAATAGTCACAGGGTAGAACAGATAAATCGGGCTACAAAATATTAACCCACATAGATGGGGCTGAAGACCACATAGGCAGGACGTCAGACTTGAAGTGATTGGTGTGGTGGTAAGCCGAGTTATAAACTATGCAGATCTTAAAGCCGACATGAAGAACAAATTGTACTACAGGTAGTCCTCGTAGTACCTGGTACCTCGTAGTACCTCTTTATTTAGCGACTGCGGTTTATTTAGTGACTGTTCAAAGTTACAATGGCACTGAAAAAAGTGACTTATGACTGTTTTTCATGCTTACAACCATTGCGGCATTCCCATGGTCATGCAATCAAAACTTGGCCACTTGGCAATTAACTCATATATATGACGGTTGCAGTGTCCCGAGGTCACGTGATCACCTTTGGTGACCTCCTGACAAAGCGAAGTCAATGGGGAAGCCAGATTCACTTAACAACCGTACTATTAACTTAACACTTGCAGTGATTCACTTAACAACTGTGGTAGGAAAAGTCGTAAAATGGGGCAAAACTCACTTAAAAACTGTCTTGCTTAGCAACAAAAACTTTGGGCTCAATTGTGGTTGTAAGTCAAGAACTACCTGTATTTAGGTACTATTTTACCTCTGCTTATCCCAAGGCCCTCAATGAGAAGCAATTAAGAAATAAACATTATAAAATTTGCCTGATTTAGTTATATTCTGTGTCTGTTATTCACCCACACATGCTAGCTTCATTCAATAGGCAAAATTTACCGGTTTCAAAATAGCCACTGAATGGGCAAGTTTCTAGGGGGAAAATGTGGAAGAAAAATATCAAATATCAACCAACACTTCAAATATCAACCAACAAATGCTCTGTTTTACACATAAAAAAATCAGAACAAATACAAGCTGGGTGGATACAACCTCGTAGATGACCCTCACTCTGTCAAGGACCTTGGAGTACTCATCTCAAATGATCTAAGCCCCAGAGCTCACTGTAACAACATTGCCAAAAAGGCATTAAGAGTTGTTAACCTAATCTTGCGAAGCTTCTTCTCTGGTAATATTGTACTGCAAACAAGGGCATACAAAACCTTTGCTAGACCAATCCTTGAATACAGCTCATCTGCCTGGAACCCACACTGTATATCGGACATGAATACAATTGAGCAAGTCCAGAGGTATTTCACGAGAAGAGTACTCCACTCCGCTCACAACAGAATACCTTATGCCACCAGGCTTGAAATTTTGGGACTAGACAACTTAGAACTACGCCGCTTAAGCACAGTACACAAAATTATCCGCTACAACATCCTACCTATCAATGACTACTTCAGCTTCAACAGCAATAATACGTGAGCACACAATAGATACAAACTTAAGGTAAACCGCTCCAAACTCGATACAAGAAAATACGACTTCAGCAACAGAGTGGTCAATGCCTGGAATTCACTACCTGACTCCGTGGTTTCTTCCCCAAACCCCCAAAACTTTAACCTTAGACTGTCTACTGTTGACCTCACCCCATTCCTAAGAGGTCTGTAAGGGGCGTGCATAAGCGCATCAACGTGCCTACCGTCCCTGTCCTATTGTCCCCATTTATTCGTATCCATATCCTGTATTCATAATCATGTTTATACTTATCTTATACATGTTTGACAAATAAAATAAATAAAAATAAAATAAATAAACAAACAAACATTATAGCTTACTTATACAAAATCTAAGGACTGTGGCCCCATGAATGGGGAATGGGGTTTTATGCACCATAGAATTTATAACTGAGATTTAGTTGCATGAGATTTTTATTTTATTATTTTTTTCATTTGCCAACCTTGCTTAAAAAAAAAAACCAACTTCCTCCGCCGTGACCGTGAAGCCACTCAGCACGTTTCACCCGAAGTTTTCCCAACTTCATCCAACCCATTTTTGTCAATGGCCTCACGTCGGACCAATAGGAAAGAGCCAAACTTCTACCAACCGGCTTCCACGAGAGAATTAAAAAGACCCGCCCCTTATTTTCCAGGAAGCTTTCATTCGTTGGTGGAGACGGTTCGCGCCCTATGAATGATCACAAGAGCAGCCAGTGATATCTGTTAGTTTATTAATTGATCCTAATTTCAACCAATTATCTTTACCTATGAGTAAAAGGAGTTCGGTCTTCCCAGTAGAACGTGGATGATGAATGTAAATCACTGAATTGGTATACTAATAACTACTGCTATATTTGATTTTCTACCAATGGCGCATCTAAAATGGCAAACAGATCGTTGAAAAGCGAATGAAGGATATTGTAAGAGGTGGGTTAATTCGACCAAGACAAAAAAGTGGTTTAATAAACGACGTTTTGCTGTTGAATGGCACCTCGATAACCAATAGTGTTTCCCCTAGTTTTAGGATGCCATCTTTGATGGCAGATGCAAGGAGCATAGCTTTGAATAATTTGGGGGACTGAGAGTTTCCGGTCTTAGCCACTGCTCTTTCCCTTTCAAAATAAATGGCGCCTCCTCCTTCCTATCCTTTGTCATATTGCACTTCCCTCATAGTGGCATCGGTTGCAATACGAGGTTTGAATACGAACGCTCTTCTTTGATAGCCACTTCAGGTAATCAATGCGTTGCTTCTTCCCGCCCCTTAGAAGTTAAGACACCAAAGGCTCGGAGAAACGCAGATACTTTGCAGTGACTGACATCTGCGTCCTCCCAATAAATTATCCGGGAAACTGCCTCTGATCCTTATTGGTGAAAGGTTTCCTTATTTCACCAATGGCAATTCACGATCATGATGAGGAGGCGTTCCTCGACATTTCCCAATCGTGTCTATGGTCCGGGAAAAAAAAGAGCCTGCGCGCGCCGAGCCTTTCCTCTAAATGCGCCCAATACGGTTTGAAATAGCGTGAGGGAGGGCCCTTTCCCTTCCTGACTGACTGAGACCCCACCGACCAATGAAAACCTGGGAGGCGGGGCTGCCCTCCTTCCCCTCCCTCCCCTTTTGAGTGACGGTGAGGCCGCCCAATGGAACGCCCGGTCCCCTCCCCTCGACTGAACGAGGCTGGGGGAGTCCGGCCAGCGGTTCTCTTTTTCTGTCTCATTCGCAAGATGGCGGAGGCTGCAAACTGCATCATGGAGGTGAGGGAGGGGGGGGAGGGTAGCGGAAGGAGAGAAAGAAGGGGGGAGACGGAGGCTGCCCCTGGTCCCCTCCGAGGGGCCCCAATCCTTCACCCACCGAGTCTCTTCCAGAACCTCATAACGCGATAGGAACGGGAGGGATTGCTCAACCGAGACCCCTTCGAAGCCCCCCACCAGATGACAAGCCCATCCCCCCCTCAGGCTTGACGGGGCTCCTGGGGAGCGTCTGCCCTCCGCCGCCTGAGTGACCGAGCCCCCTTTCTGCCCTCGCTGCCTTTCCCCTTCTGGCGGCCCCTTAAATAA
>QLTV01001468.1:565788-598382 GCA_003457575.1 Thermophis baileyi
CGGTGCAGCAGCCGTCCCCCGCCTCCCCTCCCTCTTCCCCCTCCCCTTTAAGTTGCGCTCCCTTCTGCTGGAAAAAGACCCCCGTCGCTGCCGCAGATAGTGAACTCTTTGTTCGCCGACGCTCCGGCTTTTTCGACGGGCTGCCCCGCTGCCTCCTTGGCGCCTTTGCGTTTCCTTCTTTGGGAAACCCTTGCCGGTTCCTCGTAATATTACAGCTATTACGAATTGCCGAATCCTTCCCACTCGTGGAGATACAGAATCAACCCCCACAGACCAATCTCCTTCGCCCAGTCCCATCTGTTCCTTCTCTCTTCCCCCCCCCCATTTTTCAGCCTCATAATTTGTCTGTAAAAGGGTGCCTGTTTCCACCATGATTTTGTGAAGTGGTCCCTTACCTCTTAATTTTCCCCATCTTCTGTCTGAAAGGAAACGGTGGGCCTTAATGCCATTGCTTCCCTCAGGATGGTTGCTCTTTAGTTTGACAGGCCCATTGTGCTCATTGTCCTAAGGAGGCTCTTTTCTATTTAGAATATAGAATAAGAGAGTGGGAAAAGGGATCTTGGAGGTCTTCTAGTCCAACCCCCTGCTCAGGCAGGAAACCCTGTATCATTTCAGACAAATGGTGATGCCCAATCTTTTCTTAAAATCTCTGATGCCTTGTGGTGAGTTACCGCCTTCTGGCTCATTGTTCCCTTATGCTAGGAGGGCACTTGCACCTTATGGTAGCCTAACACTTTATGTAGGTTTACTATGGATGGGAAAACGTTTCTGAGACTAAGTCTCACAAATAAAATGGGCAAATTTTTAGGGGGAACTGCTTTGATGTGTTATGATTTGCACAAATGATCTTTTGAGGGCAGGTAAGATTCCAGGGTCTCCAGAGAAAGCTTGGATGAGGCTGGGGTAAGATTTGGGTGAAAGGCAAAGCTCATGGTGAGTAGGAACTGAACTTGGGAGGTTAGGATATCAGAGGTTACAATGTTTATAGACTTCAGGGAGCTGCAAATTTTGGAAAAAGACTGAGGAGGAGTGGATGAATTATTTAAATTGGCAGATGACAGGTTTAAAAAGGTTTGAAGGAAAGAATTACCGGTATGTACTGTATACCTAAATGAGAAATTGAAGTATCTCATTTGCTGGTTTCTTCCTAGAATGGGAATGACGGGGCCCAATAGTTGACTGTGGGGAAGGTATCCTTGTTACCATCTTCCAGCTCATCCCATTTTAGATGTTCCCAAATCCCCACCTGCCCTTTAGTTTTTGGTTTAATAGAGCCCATAGAATTGAAATGATCCATTTAGACCAAGCTTCTTGATCTGGGCATTCAACATATATTGCTTATTGGGGAGTACTTTGGAAGTTCATGAGTTGAAAGCTGATTTAGGCCACTGAGTTTAATCCCTTGCTTGATGTAGGAATCCAAATCAACCGTAATAAGTGACTTACTAGCTTCTTTTTCAATTCCTTCAATTTAAAGAAGATTGCAGGATCTAATCTGGGTCAGTCACCGGGACCAGAGGTTTTTGTCTTCCGAGCTTTTGGACTCGTGCTGGAGCCCATCTTCAGGGAACTTCTCTCTAGGCTAGATTGGATCCTGCAACATTATCCTGGGACACATATATTTGCCTTCATTTGTTAAAGAAGATTATCATCTCAATAGATAACTGGTCGCCTTAATTCTCATTCAACCAAATGTAAGAGTAGTTGCAGCTAGAAAGCATGTAGTGATGATGCTTGGCTTTGGCACACAGGTAACACACACTAAGCTACCAAAAGAAATCCTATAGTTTTACCCTCTGAGGAGTAGGCTAGTACTGACATCTTGTGGTAATAACTGCTGCATATATGTCAGCTGACAATATATGAATATTATGGAAATAATTATAAAAGCTAATCCAATGGCAGAGTACTAAAGATGTGGGGAACAAGGTGGTCCCAAACAGGAATGTCGCATGAGGAGGCCCTATCACCTAATGGACGACTCCCATGCAATTTCTTAAGTACCCACGCACCTTTTGCATTCTGTTTCACCTTCTGAATGTTTAAGTAGCTATTTCCAATACAGTTGTGTTTATCAATTCCTCTTGGAATGCTGTATCTGAACATACTGAAGAGGAATAGGTGGTGGAAAGAGCTGCCATTTGGTAGGTGTATAACTGAAACCTTGATGTCTGGCATAGCAACTCTGCTGGCATTTCAGATGACTTTTTTTCTTCTTCTATTCCTGGCATGGGATTGTGATAATCCTATAAAAAGCCTCTTTGTGACTGGAGGCAACCCTGCTCTGTATGCTATAGTTCTATTTAGTGATATGGTTGAATAGAAAGTGCATACATTATTGAGGGAGGGGGGTGCTAGCCTATTTTTACCATAGAGGACATACTGCTAAAGACTTCCTCTCCGATCTTGCATTTGTCCGCCCTGTTATTTATTCAATTCATACAGCTGCCCATCTCACATATGTAATTCCAGGTGGATTGTTGCAATCCTAAATGCTGATTTCCAGTTCTGGAAATTGTTCTTTCTGGATACCATTGGCAAGCCTAGCAGGAATACCATTAACCCTTCACATAGACATCCCAAAATTGCTTCCTTGTTTGTTGGTCAACTTTTGTCAGTTTTTTAATTGCCTTACTCCCTCTCCAAATCTTAGTTGTTAAAATGATCCAGGCTCCGGATCAGTTCCCGTTGAGCTCCGAATTGACATTCTTTCCCTTGTTACTCTCTCTCTCCTAGAATTTTGTAACCACGCTGGCTAATGGGATGAGCCTGCAGACTCCGCTAGAAGATGTAAATATCCTTTGAGTACATGAACACTAGGCTAGCGCTCAACCCTGGATGTGGTTGAGCTCAGGCCAAATCTTTCCTTGCTTGGTGATGCATCATTCATTAGTCCCCCTCGCATCTGCCTTTTGCTAAAACTGCATCTATAGTTATCCCCTTGCTTTTGTAGTTCTTGCTTAGATGTACTGCCCTTCTCTCAAACTGCTAGGACTAACTAAACACCATTTCCCATAAGTTCTAGATGTAGAATATACCTACTTTCTGGTTCTTTGCCCCCTTCTTCACAGAATTAGTTTACATTCTTGTTTCTCCTTTCTTGCTTCTGTATGCATCTTTTAGTCCGTATCCTTCAGTTAATCCTATGATGCAGTGCCTGTTCAGTCTGAGTGGCTAAACAGTGCAGGATGAAAAAAGAATAGGGTTCATGACCATAACTTTCTTGTGTGTGCAGTGAATATTAAACCATACTGGTTGAAAATATGGACCAGGTAATTTATTTCAAATTGTTTATCCTGCTGCCCATATAAAGGACATATATTTATGTCTTAGTGGAAACTGAGTAGAGCCTATCCTCTTTTGATTCAATGATAAAGCTGTAAATAAAATAGTAGTATTTTGCTACAACACTTATTTTTACTTTTGGAAGTGGAAAACAGTTCCTACTGTTTTCTCAGGGTGTTGGTAGAAAATGTTTAGGCATTCCTTGATATTTTGGGAGGGGAGAGTTGTGGATATTAGGTCAGAAAACAGACTCATTGCACTTAGCTCAGCTGCTTGATTTGCACATAGCTGCTACTTTTGATGTGCTGCTCAGGTATTGTCCCATGAGGTTTTATTAGCGTCTATTCCTAAACAACCACTTTTCAAGTTTTAGCATTTATCTCAGACATACAAATTATTATAATGGGCATCAAATTATATTTGTCTTGCGTTGCATCTTTGTTTAAAAAAAATCAAACTTATTTTCTGGTTGATGTATCGGCAAAGGGTTTGTACTTCAGGGTTTCCCCCCCTCTTTTTCTCATGTCAGTCAGTTTAAACAAAATGCTAACTGCCCAACATTGACATACTGGAGAGAGTGTGGGGCAGAGCTGGAGGGTTCTAAGCCAGGGTGTTGGTTGCGTTGGGAGCACTTGATCATTCTTTCCTTAACTTTTATTGCAGCTCCATGCTCCTGGGGACATTCAGGGGGTAGAGCAGCTCAGGAGGTAGGCCATTAATGATAAAGCCTGCCAAACTTTCCTGTGCATTGTGGGAATATGAGACAGAATTGCCCTGGGAGCATTGGGAGTGGGGGTGGGCAGGGGAGAGACAAAGAGCTGATCTCCTAGATATGGTGGTACTAAGAAAACTGAAATGGCAAATTTTTATTCATTTCTGTCAGAGCCAGAAATTTTCCCCCCATCAAATGGAGCTGGTGCACTTTATTTCGAACTTCAATCTGTTCAGCATCTGACTAGCGTCACTAGCCAAATGGACAGACACTTGATCTTTAGCTCCCCATTTTTTTTCTTCCTTTTGAGGTAAAGAATCCATACAGCTGAGGTCTTGCGACAACCTCTAAGGGGAGGAGCAGATTTGTTGTGACATACGTTTTAGTGAACTATATTGGTTGTTTGTTGAGATGCATTTCAAGTTGTCATTTTTCTGTTACTATAATATTTATTAATCCCCTTTTTGCCCAAGGCCATATTAACTTTAAAAAACTCAATTAAGGATAGCATAAAACAGTGTTGGCAAACCTTTTTGGCACCGAGTGCCGAAACGGGAGCATGCACGAACCTTTTCTGCACCGAGTGCTGAAACGGGAGCGTGCGCATGTGCACGCACGCCTGAAACCAGAAAAGCAGATGATCATCTGGTTTCTGGCGTGCATGCGTGTGCGAAGACCGGCTGCCCGGTGCGCATGCGCAGGCTCCGCCTTGCCTTTCGGGGATCCTTGCTCCTCCCTGCCCGCCCCCTGCTCCCCGTTGGGTTGGCGGGACATCCCCACTGACGACCCGGTTCCGCAGCCCCGGACAGGGAGAAAAAGTTGGGTGGGGAATGCTGCCTCCCTCCGCTGGAAAGACGGAGCCCCTTCCCGGCCTCAGAACAAGCCAGCGCAGCCCCCCCTCTCCAGCCACTTCTGCCAAGGGAGCGCGACCGCTTCCTGGCCGGCGTGTCTCCATGCGTGAGGAGCTGCGCTCTCCTCTGGCCCTCCTGGGACAGCTTGCCTCCCCCATGGCGGCTTCTGCTCCTGGCTGCTCCAGCATCCCGTCCGGAAGCAGCAGGGCAAGAACCGCCACCGCCGGGGCCGAGGGTGGCGGCAGCGAGGGCGGGCCGGGGCTTCCCTCCCTCCCCGCACATCCAGGAGCGCCTGGCAGGTGCACGGGGCGCTGCTCCTGCCGCTGCCGGGAGCGCTGACAATTCACAAATCTCCAACAAACAGATGGCCTACAAACAATTCATACCATCTTTTCTGTGTTCCCTGTTCTGTCCTGGCCACAATATTGCCCACTGAGGTCCCGTTGTGTATAAACATTTCAGAATGTAGAGTCATTGCAGCCGGCCACCCAGCCAGCAAGTGCTGCCCCGTGCGCCCGAGCCGGCCAGGCGTTCCGGATCGCAGATGCGCGTCGGTGCCGTGGATTGGAGGGCTGGGGCCGCGCAAGAAGCCCGCTCGGGGAGGGAGGAAAGCCTCGGCCCACACGTCGTAGCCGGCAGCTCTGCTCCCCTTGCTCTTCCAGGTTCCGGTGCGCCGGCCACCTGGTCTTCACATGTGCGGGAGCGCCGGAAACCGGAATATCATATTCCTGGTGCGCACCAGGCGGCCGTTCTTCCGCTTTCTGGCGCTCCCATGCGCGTGAAGACCAGCTGGCTGGCGCGCTGGAACGCGGAAGAGCAACAAGCGACAGCTCCTGTGCCCGGAGAGATGGCTCTGCGTGCCACTTCCGGCACGCGTGCCATAGGTTTGCCATCACGGGCATAAAACATCAAAAGAGCAGGATAAAACTTTTCCATTAAAAGCAATCTCTGGTTGCCTAAAGCTTTGCAAATATGGGAATAATTTGACTTCCTTAAGGATTTAACCTTGAAAACAAAATTCTCCAATCTTGTGCTCTTCAGATGGGTTTGAGCAACTTGGGTGAAAGGAATATTGTGCTCTTATGGCTTTTTAGGATTTAATACAGGTAGTCCTTGACTTACAACAGTTCATTTAGTGATTGTTCAAAGTTACCACAGCACTGTAACAATTGACTTATCGTTTTTCACAGTTACGACCTTTCCAACATCCCCATGATCATGTGATCAGAATTCAGATATTTGGCAACTAGTTCATATTTATGACCATGGCTGTGTCCCAAGGTCATGTGAGATCACCTTTTGCGACCTGACAAGCAAAGCCAATGGGGAAGCCAGATTCACTTAACAACTGGCATACTAACTTATCAACTACAGTGGTTCACTTAACAACTGAGGCCACAAAGATCGTAAAATGGGGTAAAATGCATTTAACAAATGTCTCACTTAACGAGATATTTTGGGCTCAATTGTGATCATAAGTCTAGGACTTGCCTATATAGAGCCAAGATCCTCTTTGAGCTGAGAAGTTTTGGTAACAGTATGGATATGGTTTGCCATTGTCTTCTGCAAAAATAGTTTTTTACTTCCCAGTTGTACCTGCAGAATTTTGTCGATCCATCCCATCGAACTAGTTCTGTTTAGCTTTCTGACATCAGCCAAGGACTTCGTATAACTTGACTCAGTCCCCCATCAATTATAAGGCACTATATCTTGGTAGTCATGTGTGCAGGTGATTGAACCAAGCTAGTAATAGAAAGAGGAAGCTACTTAATCTATATCTTAGCTTAGAAATGCTGCTCTGATAATCTGTAGCCCCCAGCAGTCTGGTAACATGTATAGGATTAGTTATAAGATGGTTTAAATCAGCTGGGCCTGCTATATCACTGCTAGGCAATGACACTACATTCTGAAATGTTTATACACAACGGGACAACCTCAGTGGGCAATATTGTGGCCAGGACAGAACAGGAACACAGAAAAGATGGTATGAATTGTTTGTAGGCCATCTGTTTGTTGGAGATTTGTGAATTTCGGACACCTTTCTAGATGCAGAGAAAAAAGTGGATTCACCTCCTCCTTTTCAAATTTAGGGTTCTGGTCATGAAAAAGGTAATATCTTAGCAGGAATAATTTAAGAGCCACAGCTATTTGAAGTGGGCAGCAGATGACTGGATCTTGTTTAAGATGGGATCTTCTGACTGAGTGATAATAAAATAGCCTTTCCCCAATGATAACATCCTCAAAATTGGTTGGATTGCAACTTCCCTATTTGGACATGTGGGGTAGAAACATTGGGAGTTGTAAATACAGATAGTCCTTGACTTACAATGTCGCTTAGCGACTGTTTGAAATCACCATGAGCCCCTCCTCCCAAAAGGTACTTACGACCCAATTCTGAAGTTCCAGTGCCCCCCCCCTTAATATGATTGCATTTCGGGCACTCAGCAACTGGTTCACTTTTGCAGCATCCCATATTCACATTTTGGCCAAGAACTTGTGTTTATTTCCAGTGTTTGGCAAAAATGCCCTATAGTGAACAATGGGTTTCCTTAATGACTGCTGCAAAGAAAGGCAGCCTTGTTATAGCTGTAAATTGAGGACTAGATATAGATATATCTGGAAGGCACCATGTTGGAAAAGACTGGAGTAAGGACTGAGTTCTAATCCAGGAAATTCCAGTGATAATTCAGTGTGACTTTGTAGATGGCTTTTAGTGGTTTCCCCGAAAAAAGAGGATCTGCATTGATAGAGGAATATTGATGCACTCTATAGAGGGTGGGGGGCAGTGTTGACAAAATGAAAATCATGGACATGACGGGGGCAATTAAAGACTCTATTTTTACCTGTGTGTATCAGAGAGACAGAAACATGTTTGCAATGCATATTAAAAGAGGCAGGGCTTTGATCATCCAGTCACACCTCCCATTTTGAATACTAATACCCTTTGCTAGCGCCTACGTGGCGACCTATTTCCTTGAATTCAGCCATCTGCTCTCTGCATCAGCTATAGCTTTCAGTCACTCAACACTGGGAGCAGCTAAAGTATGTTGCAATGTATGTTGTATGTCTAGCACTGAAATCTTAAGTAATGAGTGAAAGGTATTAATCCAAGTCGATGATACAGTTTTCCCTCCCTAGAAGTTTGCTTTTAAAGAGGCTCAAATTCCACCTCCAAATTTACAAACCTGTTTTAAGACATGCTTGAAAATGCAACTTGTGAAAATGTGTCCTGTTCAAGTGATATATTTTTACATTGCCTTGAGCTATATTTTTTCCTGTTTTCTTTGTTCTTCTGAGAAATCTTAATTAGAGGAAGATAAAATAGTTAATTCCACTAAGCAATTTCAACTTGGTTTACCAGAAATTAAAAGGGATTAATTTCCCCCTTTAAAATTCCCTTAAATTGGAAATCTGTCCAATTTGTTTAGAATTTTTAGAATTAGCCTCTCATTTTACTTGTCAGTTCCACCAACCACCACCTGCAAAACTGCAAAAATAAATAAATGTCCAAGAATTTCCATTGCATGTTTGATTAAAAGACCAATGATAACTGGTCTTGGGTTCAGGCTTCTGCCTAAAGTGCTACCATTAGTCAGAACAGACTTAATGCTACTTAGTAGAACATGGGCAAACCAAATTAAACATGAGAATTAGACCCAGTGCATGCTCAAAGAACGTTCCCTAAAATCAGTAAGTATAGAATAGTGTCTTGAAACCATCCCAGGCATAAAAGAGATGCATGTGGGTATTTTTCCTTACCCTCCAAATTGCTTATTAAAATTCTCATTATAATGGCAGGGTCACCCATCACCTTTCTGACACGAGTCCCACTTAACCCTTTGCATTGTCAGCCTGTGAATCTCCCAAGAACCCACCCTGACCTGTATCTCCTCAATGTGTTAATTATCTCCACCAAGCAAGCAGGATGGGATTTTGAAAATCAAACATTTGGTTTTGTGGGAAGAAGGAATTGTTGCAATATCTGTAGACTGTTCAACCTCATTAAAATAGATGCACAGTGACATGTTCAGAAGAAGAGTATCAGCAACAGATTTCCTAAAGGACATTGGAACTCTGGTTTTCTCTTGATGAAATAAAAACAAAAAACCCAAACCATTGAATTGAATAAAGGGTTACTTCAGAAACTGCAAATATTTTGTGAGAGGGTGATATGAGTGTGAATTTCCACAAGCTAAGGTACTAATACTCCTTTTTTCTTTATGGCCGTCATCTAAGTAATAGTTGCATGAATTTGCTAAGAGTAAAAAACTGTAATTCTAAAAAGCAGCATACTTGTTTGTATAAAGTATACGTACATTGACACCTCTGAAAAGATGTTTGTTGTGTTTTGCCTCTTGCACACACAACATTGTTAGGAAAGCACGTTGTATCAGTGTTATTTAAATCCATTTAATCAGACATCTATAGATCATATTGACTGATACGAAATTATTAGCTGAGCAGTACAAATTTAAATGTTTACTTTAAAAAATATGAAATTAAATGGGGAAATTGTAAGTTATATTAGGGGGTCCTGGGATGACTTGGGCCTTTCTGTATTTTCACTAGGTCTCGTGCACCCAGCCAGAAAGCAGCAGCAAACCAACAGCAGAAGAGATGACTTCCAAGGATTATTACTTTGATTCCTACGCTCACTTTGGGATCCATGAGGTGAGAGAATTGGTGGGGATGTGATTATTAATTTATTAAATTCGTTTGCTGCCCATCTTGTCTTAGGGTATGAAAACTGAGATCCAGTCCTGTCCATTTTGGGGGGAGGGTGTAAATAGATCTTGAGGGAGTTCCCTGATGTGCCTTTTTTCTGCATCTTAGGAAATGCTGAAAGATGAGGTCCGCACACTGACCTACAGAAATTCCATGTTTCACAATCGGCATCTCTTCAAGGACAAAGTGGTCCTGGATGTTGGCAGTGGCACAGGAATACTTTGCATGTTTGCAGCCAAGGCTGGTGCCAAGCGGGTCATTGGGGTAAGTGTAATGCTCATATGCTATTGGTCCCTATTCTGTGATGGAGTCTATTGGATGCAAAATGGATGAAAGGATTTGATGGAATCCTAAACGGTAATCTCTGATAGACAGAAATTAAGAGTTCTATGTTAAAAATTAGTGCTATTTAAGTTGTATAACTCTATCTTACTTATTTCTATGAATATTTGGGATGATAGGCAAGAGAGAGACACCATTTGATTTTATACTAACACTTGGCATTCTTTATTGCCATTTCATCACATGTATTTCCAGCGATGTTTTTTACTAATTTAGGAAGAAAAAATATAATGCATTAACTTATAAAACATCTCTCTTTATTCTCCCATCCTGTTCCCCACTTATGCCCTCAACTAATAGATTGAATGCTCCAGTATCTCTGATTATGCTGTCAAAATCGTCAAAGCCAACAAACTTGACCATGGTAAGTAAATTCATTTCTGAGTCACTTATCTGGGTATCCAAAAAAACCACTGTTGTGCAGAAGATGCTTAGAGGCAGTCTGAATGTGTGGCAACCTGTTGGTGCTTATAACTGGTTGCCAAGCACCCCATCATCATGTGATCATGATTTTTGCAATGGAATGTAGTTAGGTGGATTCCCAAGGGAGGGGGGGGGAAATAAGAGACAACTCAGTCCTGATACTTTGTGTGCGAGAAAGAAGGTGAAACCATTCCCCTCCCTAATAATTCCCAGAATGTATGGTAGATGCAGATAGTAAAATGCTTAGTTTGGCAAAATTCTGTCTATAGATGTGTACGCAAAAAAGAACTCATCTTGGAAGAATGACCACATGTCATTCTTTGTTTTTGGACGTGATTTGCAGTCTTCTCTGCTGGCTTGCCCAGAAAGTCAGTGGAGAAGCTGGTAGGGAAGGTTGCAAGATGCTGCCACCTACCAAGAGGATTCTTATGTTTCTGGGGGCTGGATAAAAGAGCTCCTTGCAAAAGAATTTCAGCTCCATGCCTGCTTAGATTTTGGCATGGAGCTGAAATCCTTAGGCAAGTACTTTTTCAGCCAACCCCCAGAAACAAGAAGAAGCTGAAATCCAAGCAGGATTTTCAGTCCCTGAGCAGAAAGGCAGCATGGTAAGGTACGGAATACAGGGTGCCTCAGGGAGGTGGAGAAGGCACGGTGCAGGCCACGTGACTCTCGGTTTGGAGCTTAAAGTCCTGCTTGGATTTCAGCAGGGAGGATTTTCAGCTCCCGAGTAGGAAGAGACCTGCCTGCAGCCTGCGCCAGGTATCCCAGGGTCTCCCCCCACTTCAATGAAGTAACTGTTTTTTACCTGGGACTCCATCCACTTAACAACCTGTGAGATTGCTTAACAGTTACAACTAGGAGTGCTGGGTTTGGCTGAGCTAATAATATGAAGAAGTCATCTTTGCCAAGCTGATTTCCATCTGTCTTTTTTTGCTGAAGCATAATTTTAAAATGTGGTTTTCCTCCACTAAAGTGGTGTCCATCATCAAGGGCAAAGTGGAGGAAGTGGAGTTGCCTGTGGAAAAGGTTGACATTATTATCAGTGAATGGATGGGCTATTGTCTCTTCTATGAGTCCATGCTCAATACTGTCATCTACGCCCGGGATAAGTGGCTGGTAAGTCTCTCAATCCTTGATTTCTGCCAGTGGTGCTTAGATCTAAGCTGGCCCTACCCGACCTTATTTTCAAATCTGGATTGTGAAAAATTCCATTTGACAAAAAGGACAAGGTGTAGTGCAGTGATGGCATGCGGAGCCATATTGGAGGGCACGCGAGGCGTTGCCCTATGTCAGCTCCAGTGCGCATGCGCGCGCTGGCCAGCTGATTTTTGGCCTTGGGGAAGGCTGTTTTCGCCCTCCGGAGGCTTCAGGGAAGCCTCCTGAAGCCTCCGGAGGGCAAAAAACGGCCCAACGGGCAAACCGGAAGTTCGGAAAAACGCGCGCGCGCACACCCTTTTGGCACGCGAACCAAAAAAGGTTCGCCATCACTGGTGTAGTGGGATAATGGTGATGAGATTTGTTTAGAAGTTTTGATTTTAAACTTATTTTAATTTGAAGCATCCCATTTTGAATGCAAAAGAACTATTTGGTAGTCTAGGAAGCATTTCTAGTTTGAAGTGAAGAATTTTGAACTCAAAAAACTTCCAGAATAATTGGAGAAGGCTATTTTGCACATGGAATAGCTGTTTTGATCTCAGAACAGCTATTTCAAGGTCACAACAAGATATTTCAGTTTCAGAAATTTGCACATCACTAATAATAGCTATTAGTCTCTTGACCAAAAGAACATTTCAGAGTGACCTTGTCCCTGTAAAGTCTCAGGATTATAGTCCGATTCATTAGACTCATTCCAGTACCTAAATCATCTAGTCTTTCAGAACAGTACAGTACTAATTCCTTTAAAAATACAGTAAGACAGAAGGGCACAATTTATAATAGCAGGGGGATTGTTCAGCTCTTGATTCATTTTCAGAACCCCGTTAGAAATAATTATTTGTACCTCTGGCAAAAGTTCACCTGCAGTTTCTTGGGTAAAAATGGGGAAAGAGAATAATAACACATTTTGCTCCCAAGCTGACTTATGTTCCTGAGAGTCTGTAGTCTTTTACAGAAAAAAAAAATAGTAAACCATACTCTTTCCTGGTATTTAGTTTTCAAAAGTGCTATGCCTTATGGGTCTCCCAAGTACATTTATGCTTCATGAAAAATCCGTCCTTGGCTGTTAATCACAAAACATAAAACAGAATTAGAATTTCATTATTAATGGAATAGTAGGGAAGCACAAGTAAAAGTTGCAAACTTCTTTTTCCACACCAGTTTGTTGCCAATAGCAAAGTAGTACAAGTATGACTTAATATTTTATCTGGTATGCTTTAATTTACTCTTTATATTCTACCTTGCAGCTGTGTACATTTTATTTAATTAGTTTTATTTGGTCTGGGCTGTAATACAGAATTTGATTTGATCTGAAGTAAAGACTGTCTCAGAGTAAGGCAAATGGAACATTCCTCTTCATTGAGCAAAAGTATCTGATTGAGTATTTAAGCCACTTCCGTTGTGGTCACTCAGGCTTTGATGGCAGCCCCTTTGGCGTTCATTCTGAAACTGTAGCTTGTTCAGGGGTATCTTTCAGTGCAAATTGTTTTTCTATCAATGCTAATACCATTATTACACTAGGACACGCTGCGGCATCTGTAGCCCTCTGAAGTTGCTGAAGATCTAATTACAGTGTCAATAGGGATGGAAACAAGGATTGAATTTAAGTAACATTGGAGGGCTACATATTCCTGACCCCCAGCTTAAGGACCTCTGAGGATGACAAGCTCTGAGAATGAATGTTACCTATTTTGCATTTAAAGACTCTTAATGTATTATGGTTTCAAACTACAGACATATATCAGTAATTATAAATTGCTTTTTGTAATTTGTGCAGAAGTCAGAATACGTTGTTTGAATCCTGATTAGTTACTCATTTTTAATTTTCACAATTAACACTTGTGTTAACTTCTCTAAGTTACCCCTCCTCCTTACAGTGTCCTTAGTACCCATGATACTATGGGAAGGTTCCTAGAAATGTCCTTATTTTATTTTTATTTAGAATAATTTATACTGCTTGTAAGCCATTTGTGTATTTCGGTACTGTATTGTTATTCTGAAAGTTGGGGTATAAATAATTGTAAGAAACAGGAATTCTGACAAGTATATTGTGTGTCCCTCCCCTGCCCACTCCTCTAATCAAGAAATTAGATTCTCCACAAAGAAAAGGATTATATTGTTTTGTGGCTAATTTTTTTTTTACAATCCATTTTGTGCCAGACCCCAGATGGACTTATTTTTCCAGACCGTGCCACGCTGTACATCACTGCTATTGAAGATCGGCAGTACAAAGATTACAAGATCCACTGTAAGTACCAAGTTCTTTCCCAAAAAGGATGCCAGGCCCTTTGAGTACATAAGGAGCCATATCTATGTGGGGGAAATATATTTCTTAGTGATTCTTTTAAGGGAACAACATTTTCTCTGCTTCTTTTTAATTCTTCTTTTTAATTGTTAGTGGGTGAGTGTGCAAAGGCTTTCCAGAATCTAAACCCCTTCTAAACTCTGTGTTTCTTATTGCAGGGTGGGAGAACGTATATGGATTTGACATGTCATGCATCAAAGACGTGGCAATCAAAGAGCCTTTGGTGGACGTTGTTGACCCAAAGCAGTTGGTCACTAACGCCTGTCTCATCAAGGTATGATGGGCTGGGGTACTCTCTTTTTCTTGCCTTTGATTTTCTTAATCGCCATTGCTATGAATGCCCTGCCTAAAATGGCATTTAGGTGCTCACTGGTCATACGTTGCTTCTAGCATTGATCACCTTTCTCTATTGTAGTAGGTCTTCAGACCAGTCAATAAAAATCATTAAACAATATCGAGCACAGGGATCCCGATTAAGGGGAACATTAAGCTATCCCCAAAGAAGGCCGCTCAGAGCGGCATGCCAGGAACTTTTCAGAACTTAGAGGAAATATAGTGCCAGCCCAGAGGATTTACTATCCAGCATTTTAAATCTTTCTAAATCTTACTAGGTATTTAGATGTCATGTGGATAAAGATTGTAAGTGCCTGTCACTGCATTAGGAACATTATCTCCCCCCCCTTCACCTGTTTTTTTGGTAGAGCCTCTCTTATGCTTTGTCTTTCTGCGACACTTGCTGGTTTGGATTATGCATGCAAATGACCCTTTTGGGAACTTTGTAGACAAGAGAGAAGAGCCCTGGCATATAACCCGGAGAAGATGATGGAAATAGGCAAATGAGGATTAAGAACAAATGCTAGTTTGTTGTACTGAAGAGCAGCAAGGGAGTATTCTCTTCTGTTCCCCAGAGAAAAAAGGGGGAAACAATCAGATTTGATACATGTCGCCATATGGCCCAGAGCAGAGCAGACTACCTGTGAACATAGTGAGGTTACACAGATGCATAAACACTTAAAAACTTTACAGATTGCTCACCTTTTGTGTCAAATGTTAGTTCATCTCAGGATGCCTCCAAATATTTGGCTTTCAGATGTTACTGTTTGGCCTCTAAAGGATTGCTACTTTTGCAGTCTGCAGGAGCTTGCTATCAGAAAGAACGATAGATATTGTTTTGTGAGGATAATGAAGGTATGTTGACTTTTTTCACCCTGTCTTGTTTTCTCTTCTTCCTATTCACCTGTGGCAGGAGGTAGACATCTACACAGTGAAGGTGGAGGATCTCACCTTCACATCACCCTTCTGTCTCCAAGTGAAGCGCAATGACTACATCCATGCCTTGGTCGCCTATTTCAACATAGAGTTTACCCGATGCCACAAGCGAACTGGATTCTCTACCAGTAAGGGCATTTGTTGCCTCAGTGTAGGAAATCAGCAAGGAGGGACTTTGATCCAGTGTGGGGGAGTTTGGGTGTTAAAATATTAATATTCTGGTAAAGGATAGAACTAAACCAATGGAATTTTCAGTTTTAAAATATGACTAGTTAATATTTTACAGTAATGCAGCACTACTGGAAAGGCTAGATTTGTGTTTCTGAACCTTAGTGACTTTAAATTGAGTTGGCTTCAACTCCTAGAATTCCCCATCCAGCCATACCGGCTGGAAATTCTGGGAATTGAAGTCCACATGTCTCAAAGTGGCTAAGGTTAAGTACCACTGAACTAAACTATTGCTGATAGATAGGACTATTGAAGCAGGTTAATCTAGTCTGGTTTTTTTAGGAGCTTGGGTATCCATCCACTGTAGCATTCTTGTAGATTTTACTGATTGAAAAGTAGAATTATTGGAGGACTTCAATTTATCTGGAGCAAAATATCTAAAGTCAACTAAGTCAAGCACATGGTTGGAGACACATTTGGGTACATCTTTTATTCCTCCTGGCTGCCCTCTCTGTTCAGTTTCATTTTCTTATTACCTTCAGGTCCTGAATCTCCCTATACCCACTGGAAACAGACAGTCTTTTACATGGAAGACTATCTAACAGTGAAGACAGGAGAGGAGATATTTGGCACCATTGGCATGAAGCCCAACGCCAAGAACAATGTGAGTCAGGAGGGTGGTTCTTTTCCTGCAGTGTTTTTCTGGAAAGTTGATACAATTTCCTCCAATGGCAAATAGAAATCGAGTCTATAGAAGCTTCTTTGTTTCTTAGATTTACAAAAATACAAATGCTTCTTTTCTAAAGGTCATATTAGGCAAAAGGTAACTAAACCAGAAACAATCCAGCGAGGAACAAGCATAGTGACGGCCATGGAGTGTTGGATGTGCAGTGATGGAGAGAGATGAAATGGTTTGCTGGAGAAGGCCGTGGTTGGCTGGAATTCTGATTAAGATGCACTTACTCCCATTAAGTAGGGAAGCGTGAAATGTTCTGTTCCTCTGGTCTAGGTAAATTTATCTGTGCATGTAGTGGACGAACTAGCAGAGAAACATTCTGTTCTGGAATGGAACATTTGTCTAAAATGCTATTATGTGATAACACTTTTGACATAGTAGTAGTTTTGGATAAAATATTCATAACCTGAAATTCCTGAAAGTTGTGTGTGCAACTCCACAGGCTCTTGTGTAAGCGGTTACCCAAATATAATTTTAATGTGACCGGGGGGGCGGGACCAGAGACCCTTAGATTGTAATGAAATAAATTTGTATTTTCCATGTCTGTATACATTATTTGGTGGCAGATATATGCTTTGGTAACTTGCTGCAGAAAAGTCAGTTTGAGAGAGGGAGAGGGAGGGAGAGAGAGGGAGACACACACATACACACACACACACACACACACACACACACACACACCTGTGGAAGTACTTTTGGCTCTTGAGCAGCTTATAAAATATTCCTGAGTAGACAATGCATGAATTAAAGTAAGGTTCCTGATGAATGAAATACATGTGTGGAGAAGATAGCAGACCTTAAGCTGGGCTTTGGCTCTAGCAGCAGTATTATGAATAAAGTGGTCTACGAGTCTATGGGGATTCTCAGTCATCCAGGTCACGGTTTTCCCAAAGATGCTTTTTCAAGAGGCAACTGGACTTTCTGGTTTTTCTTCGAAGACATTTCGCTTCTCATCCAGGAAGCTTCTTCAGCGTTGAAGAAGCTTCTTGGATGAGAAGTGAAACGTCTTCAAAGAATAACCAGAAAGTCCATTGCTTCTTGAAAAAGCACCTTTGGGACAAGTGGTCTAGGAAGTTCCAGTTTGGGAAAATTGGTTGCTTCTTGCTATAATCCAGGCCAAAAGCTGATCTGAAATAGATTTCCCCCATCAGGTTGCATTCATATGCTCTTTAAAATTTTCTCTCCCCCCCCCCAACCTAATCTCCCCATTCTTCCTCAGTTATATGCTTTTGATTGGTGAGAGTTTAAATAAGATTTTTTTTTTTTAAGGAGTGTGATTGGCCTCTTATTTTTCAACCCTAAAAAGACATTAGAATGTTGTTACCCCTTTGTTTATCCAGTTTCTTTTCCATCTCATCTCTGTACCACTGACTGCACTTAGCTTGTGGGAGAAGGCCAGCTAATCTAGCTTTTATTATTTTAAGAAAAGAAATTGGTTTAGTCATGACTCAGGCATAATTGATGAAATTTGCATAAGCTTGTGAATATATAAAAGATGGTTCTGAAAAAAAAATTCTGTTAAAAACTCACTTGCAAGATCTTGTATAAAATTAAAACTGTATAAAATTGGGACTTTCTCGCTTAAAGTGTCATGCAGGAAGTCTTTCCAGATTTGGCAAGCTTGTGAAAGTTCCGATTTAGTGTACTTTGAGTTTAATATTTAGGTTCCAAAAATAAAAACGTATTAAGGTTATGTACTGCAGTAAGTGGGGCGGCGCAATGGCTTAGCGGTTAAGACACTGGGCTTGTCGGCTGGAAAGTCGGCAGCCCAGGTTCGAGACCCGTGCTCCATGCGCCAGGGTGAGCTCTCATCCTTATCTCAGCTCCTGCCAACCTAGCAGCTCAAAAGCATGCAATTGCAAGTAGATAAATAGGTACCACTTCGGTGGGAAGGTAACAGCGCTCCATGAGGTCATGCTGGCCACACACAACCACGGAAATGTCTTTGGACAGCGCTGACTCAATGGCCTTGAAACGGAGGTGAGCACCACCCCCTACAGTCGGCAATGACTAGCGAAGTAAAATCCACAGAGACTCCTTTACCTTACTGCAAGAAGTTCCTCCTGCTATATTCATTCCGGGGCTAACTTTTGCTGCATCGATGTTCTTATGGGTTATTTAACAAGAGTTTATTCTTGATTGGAGATTGCCATTCTGAAGTTTCCGTATGTCCATCAACATTTAGTATGGCTACCCTGTATTGTGTTTGGTGCAACAAAATTTCTTGCCAAAATTTCTTCTTGCTTAGAAGAAATAGATTGATGAGAGCGGGGCAGAAGAAGGAACTGTGGAGAATTTATTGAGAAAGGATCTAAAATTCAATGCTGTTTGTCCCAATAGCCAAGTTATGTGATGGAGGAGTTAAGGAACACAACAAAATGCATGCTAACATTCTGAAAAGGGAATATAACAATTTTTGTAGCACAGGAATGAGAGGTAAATCTTCCTTGTCTCTTAATGGAGATGAGGTTGAACTTCCTGTGTGTGGTGGTGTACATTGTGGAGAAAAAATGTTTTAACTCATTTTCTTTTTCTGTATGCAGCGAGATCTGGACTTCACCATTGACTTGGACTTCAAGGGGCAGTTGTGTGAGCTGTCGTGTTCGACGGATTACCGGATGCGTTAGCCCCTTTGTTCCCACAGATTTTTTTTTTCTCCTCCTTCAACAAACCTTGCACCCAGAGCAAATCCTCTCTGTCATCCTATTCCGTTGACGTATCACTAATTCATTTCATTGTGTAGTTCCCTATAGCTGCACTCTGGGCCAGCAAGGAGAGGGTCAGTATTAGAGGCAAGGGGGAAATAGCCAAGATTCCCCCATCCCAAATCCCATTGCCCCTTGTTTTCAAAAGGCTTCCCTTTCCCCAGCTACCAGGAACTGAGGCTGTTAGCACAATTGAAGAAATGCACGTGGTTTGTCCGTCCGTTTGTTCTGAGGCTTGAGTGCCAACAGCAGGCTTCCATCATGGATTTTTATTTTTGTTAAATCATTGTTGGTCTTCTCTGCCAAACTGTTGCCTAAAATTTTTCTCCCTCCCAGCCTGTTTTTTCCCCCCCAGTGTAACACTGTTCCTTGTCACCACCTCTAGTGCAAATGTTGCTTGGTTTTCGGGGGTACATACATCAATTTACATACGTCCAGTCAGCAGGATGGGCATCCCAACAGGTTTTTTTAAATCAAGAGGGCACGTGGCGGTGTGGGTGAAAAAGGCATCTCCATTTTGTGGGTGGTGTTTTTTCACTGATGGTTTTGTACTTTTCCCTCTTAAATATCCTGTTTAGATCTTTGGAGGGTGATGGTGTTTTTTTTAATCCCTTGCCCTTGGAAAGCTGACATAGTGTGACTTTCATAACTTATGGTTTTTATATGGTTACATTCATGAGGAAAAAAAAATAAAGAAGTTGAAACCAGTTGCTCCTTCTTTTAATAGAAAAAGACAATGTGATAATGTGTGCATCTGCCTATTAAATCATCTGTGCAGTATTTCTACGAGTAAAAAAAATGTGGGAATGGGATGAAGGGTTGGGCTGAGCTGAGGAGAACTCCCAAGAGAGTCTGACCCAGGGTGTTTAGTACAGAGTTCCCCAATGTTTCCTGGTTGGCAGCCTGGACTGGGGGAGAGGTGGGAAAGAGGAGATGGTTTTATGGGGGGAGGGGTAGGTGCATGCGCATGAGCAGGTTCAAGAGTGCTTGCAATGCTCACACGAATGGGGCCCTGAGCACCTGCGATGCTTGCACTGAATGGGGCTGCGATCCCCTGCAACGCTTGCACGAGTGAGGATTTGTTATAGAGCCGAGGTGGCGCAGTGGTTAGAGTGCAGTACTGCAGGCTACTTCAGCTGACTGTTCAGCAGTTCAGCGGTTCAAATCTCACCGGCTCAAGGTTGACTCAGCCTTCCATCCTTCCGAGGTGGGTAAAATGAGGACCCAGATTGTTGGGGGCAATATGCTAACTCTGTGAACCGCTTAGAGAGTGCTGTAAAGCACTGTAAAGCGGTATATAAGTCTAAGTGCTATTGCTAAGTGCTATTGCTATTGTGCGTGCGCACGTGCACCAGCCAGCCACTAACGTGGCTTGGTTGCGAATAGACGTGGACCAATAGTGGGCCATAGCCCACAGGTTGGGGACCCCTGGTTTAGGACACAAAGGACTTCCATCCTGTTACTGATGCAGCTGTAGAATTTTTTTACAAGCCAGTCCCGAGAGTCAGGATAGCACCCCAGCCTTTCCATGTATACACCCATTATGCAATGCCCCCCCCACGCATGCGTGCACAACCCCCCCCCCACGCATCACGCAGACCTCACTGAAGCCTCCGGACTTCCGGTTGGGCCGTTTTTTGCCCTCCCCAGGCTTCAGGAAAGCCTCTGGAGCCTGGGGAGGGTGAAAAATGGCCCAACCGGAAGTTCGTAACGAACTTGTTGGCCTGTTGGGCTACCTGTTGGGCCCGTTTTTCGCCATCCACAGGCTCCGGAGGCTTTCCTGAAGCCTGGGGAGGGCGAAAACAGCCTTCCGCCCTCCGGAAGGCCAAAAATCAGCTGGCTAGTGTGCACATGCGCGCTGGAGCTGACATAGGGCAATGCCTCGTGTGCCTCAGATATGGCTACGCGTGCCACCTGTGGCACGTGTGCCATAGGTTCGCCATCACGGGCCTAGGAGAACAATGCAGGCCACATTGTGCCCCTAATACAGATGGCAGCTGCTCCAAGTGTATAATAGCCCTAAACCAGGGGTGTCTAACTTTGGCCACTTTTAAGACCTGTGGACTTCAACTCCCAGAATTCCTCAGCCAACATGTTAGCATAACTAAGATGGTAGAAAATGTGGACATCCAACAAGTATGGATGAAGAGGTGTTGGAATTTAATGCGGAAGATGCAATATGTAGGATTTTTTGCCGTTTTCATTTTCAATACTACAAGACTGGGTAAAAGAATATCTGCCTAATCTAATTTTCCCAAAAATTTATTCTGAATATTTTTGCTTTCCTTGGAAAGTCAGTTTTTGAGCTGTGACAGCTTCCTAAATCAGGGGAGTTGGCCCCCTGGATCTGTGCATCCCCAACATCCAATCCGAGGCTTCCCAGGACCCCAAGCTTCTGACACTGAATTTTTAAAGTTTGACTCCAAAGCCCATTTTATGGGGGGGTTGGATGGTTTTAGAAGTAGAAATGGGAGTGGTCTAACCTCAAGAAAGTCACCTGCTACAATCGCCCCCAAACCCAGTGGTTAAATGTGAAATGAAAAGGCTCCTGGTGACATCCAAGCATTATCAGCCAGCTTTCTGTGATCCTTCAGAAAATTAGGAAGCCGAATGGTGGCTCGCAGCTATCCATCCCTGATTTAGATCGATTCCTTTTATTGTAAAACCTGGTTACCGAGAGTTATATTAAAGGAAACCCTGTTATTACCAAGATGCTAATATTTCACTGTTGACTCAACAAAAGCAAAAATAAAAGTATCGATTGGATATGGAAACAAAGTTCTGCTACTTGGATTGCAACAGGGAATCAGCCTTGCGGCTTACAAATCCTCAACTTGCAACCAGTCAGTGACTGCTTGAAGTTATGACAGACCACTCCCACAAAAGGTACTTATGACCAGTTCCAACGTCCACCACTCTCTGCCCCAAAGCACGTTACTGCATTTTGAGTACTTGATAATTGGCCCACATTTATGGCTGTTTGTGGCACCTCTACAGCAGGTGACTGCAATTTCTGACATTTTGGCAGTGTTTGCTTCTGGTTTCTGGCAAAAAATGCCCCATAGCAAACAACAATAGGTTTGTTTAACAACCACTGCAAAACAGTCATAAAATTGGATCAGGTCACATAGTGACCCGCTTTAGGATCATCACAACTTATGAGGTTGTACAGGAAGTCCTTGACTTACAATCACAATTGACTCCACAATTTCTGTTGCTAAGTGAAACATTTAAGTGAATTTTGCCCCATTTTACAACCTTTCTTGCCACAGTTAAGAATCATTGCAGTTGTTAAATGTCCTACCTGTCAATGACTACTTCAGCTTCCACCACAACAATACACGAGCACACAATAGATACAAACTTAATGTAAACCGCTCCAAACTCGACTGCAGAAAATACGACTTCAGCAACAGAGTGATCAATGCCTGGAATTCACTACCTGACTCTGTGGTTTCTTCCCCAAACCCAAAAAACTTTAACCTTAGACTGTCTACTGTCGACCTCACCCCATTCCTAAGAGGTCTGTAAGGGGCGTGCATAAGCGCACCAGCGTGCCTACCGTCCCTGTCCTACTGTCCTATTGTCCTCATCTATCTGTATTCACTTTATGTTTATGTTTATACCTATACCTGCTATCTTGTACATGTTTGACAAACAAACAAATAAATAAACTAATGGGGTTCTTAAATGAATGGCTCCCCCCCCATTGACTGCTTGTCAGAAGGTCACAAAAACTGATCACATGACCCCAGGATATTGCAATTGTCATAAATATGAGTCAGTTGCCAAGGGTCTCAATTCTGGTCACATGACCATGGGGATGCTGCAATGGTCATAAGTGTGAAAAACGGTAATAAGTTACAAGACTGAAAAAAGTGACTTGAGACCATTTTCCATACTTGCCCCATAGCAGCATCCCCATGGACATGGGATCAAAATTCGGACGCTTGGCAACTGGTTCATATTTATGATGGTTGCAGTGTCCTGGGGTCAAGTGATCCCCTTTTGCGACCTTCTGACAAGCAGTCAATGGGGAGACCAGATTCACTTAACTGTGTTACTGACAACTGCACGGATTCATTTAACTGGCAAGAAAGGTTGTAAAATTAGGCAAAACTCAAATGTCTCACTTAGCAACAGAAATTTTGGGCTCAATTATGGTCGTAAGTTGAGAACTACCTCTATGTAGTGGCTTTATTACCTCCAGAGCTACACGCTATTTTTTTGGACCCTGCAGGAGGTGTTGCTGATGGTAACATAGATGGAATGGACAGCTCAACATTTTCTGTTCTGTCGTTAAAGGTAAAGGTTCCCCTCGCACATATGTGCTAGTCGTTACCGACTCTAGGGGGCAGTGCTCATCTCCATTTCAAAGCCGAAGAGCCAGCGCTGTCCGAAGACGTCTCCGTGGTCATGTGGCGGGCATGACTAAACACCAAAGGCTCACGGAATGCTGTTACCTTCCCACCAAAGGTGGTCCCTATTTTTCTACTTGCATTTTTTACGTTCTGTCGTTACATTTGCTTTATTCTTTCACTCTATGAGCAAACGAGAGGCGCAAAGAAAAGAAAGGGTAAGCTTTTGATCTCTCTCCCAAAGGCGGTGCCCACCGTGGCAAAGAAACAACATGATGGAGCAAAGCTGACTTAGAAGTCTTCTTCATGAGCTCTACAACGGGGTCCCCAACCCCTGGGCCATGGCCTACTACCAGCCCATGGCCCATTTGGAACCAGGCCACGGGAGCGGCAGGCTGGCACACACGCATGCAAGCTCATATGTGAGTGGTGGGCTGGCACACATGTGCAGTGCGCATGCAGCTCAACTTGCCCAGGTTGAGCTGCGTGTGCATGTGCGCCAGCCCGGCACTTGCGCAAGTCGAACTGCGCGCATGTGTGAATGGCGGCCTGCTGCTCGCGCGGTCTGGTTCCCCTGCCCCCCAAGCCACAAGTTTCTTTCAAAACAGCACTGAGTGTAGACTTCTCTCGATGATGAACTCAACACAGCGTGGAACAATTTCACGCACATAGTATTTTTTTTATTAAGCATCACTGAACTGGACTTTTTCTACTGCTGATGTTAGCCATCTGGTAGGTGGTGTCCATTTTAGCACAAGCTAAGGGATGCACATGTTTATAGCCCATTTCCATTGGGCACGGTTCAGATTTACTAATGCTACTTCTCCAAAGGCGCATAGTTCAGCAGCTTCTCAATCAAATCCACGTGGGATAGAAGCATCCGACGACAACAGTAGCGCTTCAGACCAAGAGCGTCCAACGCATCTCTGGGGAAATGAAAGGAGAAATAAGAAATTATGTATCTCATCTTTGTACAGGGCAATTTTGATGACTGTGTTTTCTTTGTGTAAGGCTGTGTTAGGTTGCCACCCTGTCTCTATTGCTACCCTGCAGCCTAATTTAGGAACAACAGAAGATATGGAATGCCAATGTTTACAAAGGTTTACTTATTGATACCTGTACATTCAGTTAAAGGGTGCGCACTGGCTCCTATAGGCTTCAACATTTTTCATTAGATAAGATTGCGTAGAACTTGAAGCCTTTCTTGTATGTATGTACCAGTATGTATGTATGTGTGTGTGTGTGTGTGTGTGTGTGTGTGTGTGTGTGTGTGTGTGTGTGTATGCATGCGTGCATGCATGTATGTACCCGTTTCCCCGAAAATAAGACAGGGTCTTATTTTCTTTTGACCCCCAAAATATGGCCTTGGCCTTATTATTGCGGGGGGGGGCTTATTATTTTGGGGGTGCAGTAGGCAGCAAGCCCACCGGCCCCACCCTCTTCATCCCACCACCTGCTTCGAGCGGCTGGCCCACCGCCACCGCCTCGTGGAGCAGGACTCTGCAAGGCTGCTTGTGCCATTGCATGCACGAACTGCAGGACTGCCGCGAACTTCATCATACCGGCACAGCTGGCGTCCTGCCGCTCATGGCTGTGCCGATATACCGAACCTCGCGGTAGTGCTGCCGTTCGTGCATGCAACGGCACAACAAGCCTTGCAGAGTCCTGCTCCATGAGGCAGCGGTGGTGGCGTGACAAGTATCACAGAGACTCATTGCTGGCAGGTGGGACGTGTTTCAAAACGCCACCAGAGGCAGAGCTCAGAGGAGGTGAGCCAGTCCCGTGGGGTGTGCACAACGCCGCGGCAAAGGGAGTTGGTAAAACTGCCTGCACGTGCCCGCCTCTCACTTGTGCTCTCTCTCTCTCTCCCGCCCGGGAGCCACTCTTTTTGCGGCGGGCGCTCTTTTGGCCGGGAGAGAGAGAGAGAGAGAGAGAGAGAGAGAGCACAAGCGACAAGTTGCCCGGGTTTTTAGATTTTCCCAGGCTGCTTTTGGAAATGCCACCGCCATGCCCGCCTCCACGAAAACCGCAGCAGCTGAGATGCGCGACTCGCGCCCCACCCCACCCCACCCCACCTGCTACCCCCAAATTGCGTCCCACCGCGAGACGCGCGTTTTACCTGACACTTGTAGCTCCGTCGCGTTCCTTGGTGTTGTGTCCAGGGAAGCCCATTGAAAAAGAAAACTTCTCACGAGTTCAATCAAACTTCTCGAACTCGCGAGTTTTCTTTTTCAATGGGCTTCCCTGGACACAACGCCGAGGAACGCGACGGAGCTGCAAGTGTCAGGTAGGATGCGTGTCTTGCGGCCCACCCCGCCCCGCCTGCCACCGCAAAATTGCATCCCACCACAGCGGCGGGCATGGCGGTGGCATTTCCAAAAGCAGCCTGGGAAAACCTAAAAACCTGGGCAACTTGTTGCTTGTGCTCTCTCTCTCTCTCCCAGCCAAAAGAGCCCCCACCCCCGCAAAAAGAGTGGCTCCCGGCCGGGAGAGAGAGGGAGTACAAGCGAGAGGCGGGCACGCGCAGGCAGTTTTACCAACACCCTCTGCCGTGGCGTTGCGCACACCCCACGGGACTGGCTCGTCTCCTCTGGGCTCTGCCTCCGGCGGCGTTTTGAAATGCGCTCCTGCCTGCGAGGAGGAGGCGGCGAGGCAGGGATCGAGGCTCCGGAGTGGGGGAGAGCCTTGCCCCCCCCCCATTTGCCAGCGAGACACGGAAGGACCCTTCCAGCCACCCACCCTGGGATCCACCTCCCTGCACCTCTGGCTCGGTGGGAGATTCTCTCGGCGGGCTCCGTAGCGGGGCCCTCCCGCCGCCTCGGCTCTTTCTCACCACACCTGCTGGGCATGAGTTCAATCGCTGGGTGAGTTGCTGCTGCCGCCGCCGCCTTCTCTCTCTGAGGAAAGGGTGGAGGGCTTGGAACACATGGGCAAGAGCGGGTGGCGAGCAACACGCCTCGGTAAGGGCGTGTGGGGTGCGTGGGGCATGTTCCCCCCCTTTCCCCGGAAAGTAGTTGGGGGGGGCTTATTTTTGGGGGGGGGGCTTATTTCAGCACATGCGCTAAAAAACCTGATTGGCCTTATTATGGGGACAGGTCTTAATGTCAGGGAAACATGGTATGTGTACACACACACACACATACTCTACCAAGAGTTATCCATACAGGAAGTCCTCAACTTGTGACTGGTTGCTTAGTGACCATTCAAAGTCACAATAGACCGCCCCAGAGCTACTTATAACCCAGATTCAAAGTTCTGACAGCTACCTTCCACTTGTGGTCTCGTGATCACATTTTGGGCATCTGGCAATTGGGTATTTGCAGTGTTCTACAGTCACATGATTGCAACATGACGATTTTTGCTGGAAATTCATGTTTATTTCTCTTTCCAGCAAAAAACATCCATTGTAGACAGCAGATTCACTTAATGACTGCCGTGAAAAATATAATAAAAGTCAGGAATGGTCACATGAGCTGCTTGAACAGCAAGACTTATGACCGTAATTCTGGGATCAATTATGGCTGTAAGTCGAGTACTACTTGTATTCCAGCCATATTCTTATAGCACAGTGATGGCGAACCTATGGCACATGTGCCACAGGTGGCACGCGGAGCCATATCAGAGGGCACGCGAGGCGTTCCCATATGTCAGCTCCAGCGCGCATGTGCACACTGGCCAGCTGATTTTTGGCCTTCCGCAGGGCGGAGGGAGGCTGTTTTCACCCTCCCCAGGCTTCAGGAAAGCCTCCGGAGCCTGTGGATGGCGAAAAACGGGCCCAACAGGCCATTTTTCACCCTCCCCAGGATCCAGATTTTCGGCCTTGGGGAAGGCCGTTTTCGCCCTCCGGAAGCTTCAGGAGGCTTCTCTGAAGCCAAAAGAAAAAAAAAAACAGCCCAACGGGCAAACCGGAAATGCACTTCCGGTTTGCCGTTGGGCTGTTTTTCGCACTTTGGAGGCTTCAGGGTAGCTTCCTGAAGCCCCAGAGTGCAAAAAACGGCCCAATGGGCAAACCGGAAGTGCATTTTCCCAACCTTCCGGTTTGCCCGTTGGCCCCTTTTCCACCCCCCCAGGCTTCAGTGAGGCCGTTGCGCATTCGTGGGGGGGGGGGGGGGTTGTGCGCATGCGCAGGGGGCAGCGCGGGGGGGAGGGAATGGGTGTGGGGGGAGGGAATGGGTGTGGGCATGTGGGCGTGCGCTAGCACGCGCACACACACCCTTTTGGCACGCGAACCAAAAAAGGTTCGCCATCACTGTTATAGCATTTTATATAATGTGCTGGTAATGTTCAAGACTAAGATCAAATACAGACCAAAGTAGCGGAAACAGGTTCAGCAACCAACCTTATAGCTTACAATAAAGCTAATGAAATGGTGATCAATTATCAATGGTAAAGGAACCAGCAGTAAAAAATACACCACGGAAAAAGCAGTCATGGTAGAGCAGTTATGAAGGCCTTAGAAAAGATATTCAGATGCTGTGATATGTCTACCTACAAAGTTTGGAATAGCATAAGCTGTAATATTCCTGTGACACTATGGAAATAAAGTTGGACTTCTGTGAAGCATATTAGAAAGAGTATTAATGTTTGGTGCTAGAGAAGGCTCCTGAGAATACCATGGAAAGCCAAGGAAACAAATCAATGGTTCATTAAAAAAAATAGTTCTTACTCAAGACACAAATTACCAGACTCAAATTATCATACTTTGGACACATTAGGTGAAGACTTACTTCTCTGGAGAAAGTTCTAATACCGGGAAAGATGGTGGAAAGAGACAAGGATAACCAGTACAGGTAGTCCTCAACTTACAACCACAATTGAGGCCAAAATATATGATATTAAGTGAGATATTTGTTAAGTGAGTTTTGCTCCATTTTATGACTTTTCTCGCCACTTTTGTTAAGTGAATCACTACAGTTCTTATATTAGTAACACAGTTGTTAAGTGAATCTGGCTTTCTCATTGATGTTGCTTGTTGGAAGGTCACAAAAGGGAATCACATGACTCCGGGACACTGCAACCGTCATAAATGTGAGTCAATTGTCAAGCGTCCGAATGTAAATCACATGACCTTGGGGATGCTGCAATGGTCATAAGTGTGAAAAATGATCATAAGTCACTTTTTTTAGTGCCGTTGTGACTTCAAAAGGGTTGTAAGTCGAGGACTACTGTAACCAAGTTGATGGAACTCAATTAGAGGCAATGAATGCACCTTTGGAAGACTTGGGACAGATCCACCTGGAGAAAATCTATCAATGTGGTTGCTAAATCAATGCCAACTTGATAGCACATCATCAATACAGGTAGTCCTCGATTTACGACCACAGTGGACCCCAAAATTTCTGTTGCTAAGTGAGACATTTGTTAAGTGAGTTTTCCCCATTTTACGACCTTCCTTGTCACAGCTGTTAAGTGAATCACTGCAATTGATAAGTTAGTAACCCGATTGTTAAGTGAATCTGGTTTCTCCATTGATTTTGCTTGTCAGGTAGTCACAAAAGATGATCACACAACCATGGGACACAGCAGCCTGGTCATAAATATGAACCCGTTGCCAAGTGTCTGAATTTTGGTCACATGGTTATGGGGATGTACGAAATTCGTAACTGTGAAAAACGGTCATAAGTCACTTTTTTTTTCAGTGCCGTAACTTTGGTTACTGAATGAACTGTTGTAAGTGGAGGACTACCTGTACATGCCAGCAAATATCAAAACCTTCTCCAAACTCACCCTTCTGTGTATTCAGCCTGCAAGAGGCCCAGGTATGCTTCCCATTTGTTCCCCACAACTTTGCCACAAGTGAAGCATCGTACAGGGATGATCATGGTGAACTAGCCTGGAGAGAGAGAGGAATCTGTGAGTCAATCAGGCCTCTAATAGGACCCAATTTATTTTCTCCAATCTTTCTCAACCATATGGCCTATCTTTTAAGAACAGATTAAAACTGTTTTATGCTGCATCAAAGTTAGAGGAACCTAAACTTCTTGCTGGGGTTTTCGCTGCCAATCAGATCATCTGGTCATCCAGATTTTGGTAGCCCATTATCTGGTCAGCTTGTGCCAACGTTATTTGACCTCTTGGCACATCAGGCAGCATATCCAAGAGCCGAGGTGGCGCAGTGGTTAGAGTGCAGTACTGCAGGCTACTTCAGCTGACTGCTAGCTGCAGTTCAGCAGTTCAAATCTCACCGGCTCAAGGTTGACTCAGCCTTCCATCCTTCCGAGGTGGGTAAAATGAGGACCCAGATTGTTGGGGGCAATATGCTGACTCTGTAAACCGCTTAGAGAGGGCTGTAAAAGCACTATAAAGCAGTATATAAGTCTAAGTGCTATTGCTATTGCTATTGCTTTACAGGAGATAAAAAATTTCTGTTATCCATGCAGTACTTTGAGCCCAAGAAGATTCATATCTTTAAGACAGAATTCCTCAAACTTTCTTGGCTTTGTGGATCAGCGGAGGCGGGGTGGGGTGGGGGAGAGGAGATGGTTCTGCACAAATGGCAGGCTAGGGTGTGTGTGCAGCTCCATTTGCTACCAATTAATCCCAAATAGGTATGACATTCATTAAGACACAGGAGATCCCCAAAATGGGACAATTTAGTAAACAATGGTTAAATTATTCATATTATGCTTTCACTTCAATGGAAAGTCCTTCTTCCTGTTTCTCCCATTAGATTCCCCACTCCCCCCTATTTTAGTCAGAAAGATAAAATATAACTATCACAAATTACCTTGAGGAGCAAAAGACCTCATCCCTCTTTTTCCTGCTTGTTAAAACCCGCATGCCAGTCTTACAACTCAACACGTGCTGCTTTCCCATTACAGTATTGTGTCAATTCGCTTTAGAGTAGGGTTATTCAACCTCAGCAACTTTAAGATTTGCGGACTTCAACTCCCAGAATTCAACTCCTAAGAATTCAACTCACATGCTGGCTGGGGAATTCTGGGAATTGAAGTCCGTAAGTCTTAAAGTTGCTGAGGTTGGACACCCCTGCTTTTAGAGGAAAGAAGGGAAAAAAAGCTTTACCAGTTTAATTGTTGCCAACTTGCCTATAATGGGAGAGAGGTGCCTAACCTACATAGTGTTCAGTTTTCTTTCTTCTTTCTTTCTTTTTCTTTCTCTCTCTCTCTCTCTTTCCTTCCTTCCTTCTCTTTCTATCTTTTTCTCTTTCTCTCTCCCTTTCCTTCTCCCTCCACCTCTCCCTCCCTCCCCCCATTCTCTCTCGGGCCCTAATGGACTCTAGCTTCGAGGTGGCGGAAGCTCAGGATGGCTCCTGCCCTGGCTAACTCTCAAGTCCCGCGTCCCCCCCTTAAGTCGGCCCTTTCTTTCCGGCAGATCCTTTCTCCCTCTTTTCCGGCAGGAACCAGCCGGGCCCTTGCACCGATCGAGCCCTCTCTGCCCCTCCGTCGCAGGGCGGAACAACCCTTCCCTTCGCCAACCCGCCCCCGTCTCCGCTCCAACCTTTCTCCGAGCTCCGCTTTTCTCTAGGATCGCGGTGCAAATGGTGTGGCGCAGGCAGCCGCGCGGTCACTTCCTTCGCGCTTCGGCTCGCTAGAGGGCGCTGCAGGGCGGCGGAATCTCCGCAAGAGGCGGAGGAAAGCTGCGCGGGGAGGGGGGGAAGCTCCTCCCTTTCCTCCCGGAGGACCTTTTGCTCGTCTGAACAATCGATCCCGTTAACCCGGGGCTGTGTTTTGTTGTTGTTGTTGGCAGGCTTAACTTTTCCGTCTTTCGTTCTTAGGAATACAGATAGTCCTCCACTTACAACAATTCATTCAGTGACTGTTCGAAGTTACAACGGCACTGAAAAAAGTGACTTATGGCCATTTTTCACACTTACGACGCGTGCAGCAAATTCAGATCCCTGGCAACTATGACAGTTGCAATATCCTGATCATCTTTTTTGACCTTTTGACAAGCAAAGTCAACGGGGAAGCCAGTTTCACTTCACAACTTTGTTACTAATTTAACAACTGTAGCAATCCACTTAGCAACTGTGACAAGAGAGGTCGTAAAATGGGGCAATACTCACCAAATGTCTCGCCTAACAACAGAAATTTTGGACTCAATTGTGGTCGTAAGTTGAGGAGCGCCTGTAATGTAGTTAACGAATTTTGCAGTTCTGTGCAGATCGCTTCACTTGTCTCGTGCACCCCCCTCCCCCATTAAGTTTCCTTGGCCATTTTAATCACACGGAGGGTGGTAATGGGTCTCCTCTTGAATAACTCCAGGTGGGGCGAAGTGGGTTGCTCCCCCCACCTCTCGCCTTGGGTTTTAGGAAAAGCCCTTGAAAGTCAAGCCAAGAGGGGCAGCAGGGAAGCGCTTTACTGTGGAGAAGGGGGAAAATGTGCAGGTAGTCTTCGACTTTAGAATAGAATAATAATAATAGAATAGAATAGAATAGAATAGAATAGAATAGAATAGAATAGAATAGAATAGAATAGAATAGAATAGAATAGAATAGAATAGAATAGAATAGAATATTGGTCAAGTGTGATTGGACACAGAAGGAATTTGTGTCTGGTGCATAAGCTAATCAACTGAGCCCAAAGTTTCTGTTGCTAAGCAAGATGGTTGTTAGGTGAATTTTGCCCTTTTTTACAACCTTCTTTGTCACAGTTAAGTAAATCAGTGCAGTTGTTAAGTTAGTAACATGGTTGTTACGTGAATCTGGCTTCCCCATTGACTTTGCTTGTCGCAAAAGGTGATCACATGACTCCAGGACACGGCAACTATCATAAATATGAACCAGTTGCCAAGTGTCCGAATTTTGATCACATGACCATGGGGATGCTACAATGGCCATAAGTGTGAAAAATGGTCATAAGTCAGTGCTTTTGTAACTTTGAATGGTCACTAAATGAATGGTTGTAAATCGAGGACTGTCTGTATATTAAAAATGCTAGGGAAAGGCTGCGTAAAGTTGAGCACTGGTGGCAATGCAAGTTCCTTGGCAATTAATTTGCAAGGCAACTTGCAGAGAAGTAATGGTATTACTGGTATTACTCTGTGGCAGGAAACGCACCAAGGGACATAGTGGCTTAACCTTTTTGTTTTAGAATCTTTCGTTTTGTTTTGCCTGGTGTGATCGTGTGAATTAACACCCGGGATTGGGGGCTTAGCTCTTTCCCCCTTCCGCATGCATTCACTCAGCCGATGCAGATTGTATCAGCACCCCCAATTCTTGAAAGAACGGGATCCTTTAGCCTCAAAACTCCCTGTTTTTCTCCAAGAAGCCTTTGCACTTGGACACACAAAATGTTTGTGTGCTTGTGTGTGTAACAGAACGGTGAAACAATTGAAGGAAAGCAGGAGGGGCAGGAAAAAAAACACAACCTCTCCCTTCTGCTAACCAAAAAGGATTCCACATAACTGGATTGACACGAATCCAGAAAAACTATTATACTACAGTATTATTTTTAGATTGGGGGCGGATTGAGATTGGTGTAGATGACCCAAATTTCACTGGGATTAGCAAACGTCCCTTGCCAGAGCCCCTTGGACTCCTCCCCAGATCCTCAAACCCGCCTCCCCATGGCTGCCCCCCTCCCCCCCCCCCCCCCCCC
>QLTV01001468.1:598477-628237 GCA_003457575.1 Thermophis baileyi
GCCCATTTCCTTTCCCCTGTCCCATGCCTGGAATTCGCTCCCCCTCCCTTTCCATCCTGCATCTCGCCCTCCGAAGGAGCCACGTTCAGATTCAGAGGTACTTGGGACGGGACGGTGCTCCAAACCAGGTGAGGGGCGCATCTGATAGTTTTTATGTTGGGGAGGGGGGATAAGCCTGGGGGGTGAGCGAGAGAAGCAGTCTCTTCACTAAGGCTGGAAAGATGCTCTAAAAATAAACAGAAGAAACTTTCCCAGGGTCGAGGTAATTCTGCCCTTTCTGTTCCTTTTGGGAGGGATTGATCCTTGTTTTAAAATATTGTATTTATGTCTTTCTAAATTTATTCTTGAAAATTGATAACACTTATCATAAAAGCCATCAGGACTGGAAAACCTAAAAGGCCAACCATATATTTTTTTTCTTTAAATGTGGTAGGAAATATATATGTAATGTGGCTAGATGGGTGGGAGAGGAGACCCAAATACTTACTGTAAGTATATGTGCTGTTTTAAAAGTTGGCCTTGTTCTAAAGACTTTAAAAAAGTAATTTGTTGTTTTAGATTCTTTATTTCTCTCTCCTTTCTGAGATATTATCCAAAGGGGCAGGGAGAGGGGAAGTCCATCCATTAAATAAAAATGGATTATATGTGATTAAAACAAACATCTGAACAAACTAACCAAGTACAGGTTTACCAGAGGTCAAAAATCTGAGATTTCTGTTCAACTAAAGTTACGATTAAGAGAGCAGTCTATTTGGTCTGTCTAAAGTGGAGGAGTACATTTCTCCAAAATGCCAAGAGAGGGAGAGAGAAGAGAAACTGAAATATATGGCAAGAAATATGGCAGGGGGAAGATCATAAAATGGAGGGAGCTTGAGCCAAAATGTGGCTGTTTTATATGGTTTTGAATAAGGATGGAGACTCAGTTTCTCCCTTTCTGGCAGAACTAAGATTAGTCTCATGTGACTTCAACTTGATTTTTTTTTAAATTGCTTCAGTACATTTTACATGTGTTTCTATTTTTTTAACTGGAGGGGGTTTTGATTAAACAAAACAAGCAAAAAACCCCCAAAACTATAGAAATAGGGGAGAATAACAAGATGTTATCAGGCCTTCTCACATGTATGTGCATATGCAACAGGTTCTCTTTTTAAAATGTTAAATACTATATATTTCTGCTTTTTGAAAGATGATGTCATTACGTTTGTAACTTTGAAAGATTACTTATATATTTCTCACCACATTGAAAGAAAAAAATAAGTGGTTTGCAGTTTAGGTTTTCCAGTCCTTTTATGATAAGTGATCAGTTTTCAAGAAGAAATTTTGAAAGACATAAATACAACGTTTAAAAAAGAGCAAATACATGGTTATCAAAACCCAAGATTGTATCATCCATATGGGTAAGTTATGAGTAAGGGGTGTTCTCTGTTTTTATAGACACTCTGCCATTCTGTTCTGTCCTTTTCTCTCTAAAACAGGGGTGTCAAACTCAAGGCCCAGGACCAGATCCGGCCTGCGGAGTGCTTAGATCTGGAAACAGCGGAGGACTGGCCCACGGTGCCTCTGCCAGCGAAAACGGAGCTCAGGAGGGCTGCGTGTGTCCTTCCCGAGCTCCATTTTCGGCTGCGACAGCCTCCTGCAACTCTCTGCCAGCAAAAAACGGAGCTCGGGAGGGCTAAGCTCCGTTTTTGCTGGCAGAGCGCTCGGGCCACCACAGGCGCCCCCCCCCTGACATGAGTGATGTCGAGCTGGCCACGCCCACCATGGCCATGCCCCCCATGGTCAAACACAACCCTTATGCAGCCCTCAATGAAATTGAGTTTGACACCCCTGCTCTAAAGAATTTCTCTGATTTCAGTGATCCCTAATTTTTAACTCACATTTTTAGCATACTATTTAACATTTCTGATGGTTTTATTTGAAGTGTGCTTATGCGAGAACTATTTTATAGCAATAGCAATAGCACTTAGACTTATATACCGCTTTACAGTGCTTTACAGCCCTCTCTAAGCGGTTCACAGAGTCAGCCTATTGCCCCCAACAATCTGGGTCCTCATTTTACCCACCTCGGAAGGAGGGAAGGCTGAGTCAACCTTGAGCCGGTGAGATTTGAACCGCTGAACTGCTGAACAGTCAGCTGAAGTAGCCTGCAGTGCTGCGCTCTAACCACTGCGCCACCTCGGCTCTTACTACTGTTATTTTTTCCATAACAACAACAACAATCCTGTGGGATAGATTGGGCTGATTGAGAATGACTGGTCCAGGCCTGAGAGTGGACTGAAGTGTTTTTCAAGTTTCTCAACTTTAAGATGGGTGGACTTCAAGTCCCAGAATTCACCAGCCACTCTTGACCAGAATCATGGTCTCCCTATTCCTAGTCCAACCCCTGAACCACCACATCACGTTGGCTCTTCCTGCACGGTCTCAATCTGATTTGATTCAACAATTTAGAGAAACAGATGTTCTGGTATAGAAAGTTGGACTATGGAAAGATTGAGGTTCTTAATTCAGCCATCCAGTAAACTGCAAGAACATGGATACAGTTCTTAAGATGACTTCTCTCTGAAGACTGGTGTGAGAGCAGAATGAAGAATCACTGTTCTCAGAAGCAGAATATGGTGTAAGACCACGAGCAATTAAGTGAACCTAGTTACCCGGTTTGGATGCTCAAGTCATTAGTTTCTTCCATTTTATTAAAAGGAAATTAAACATCTTAACTTGCATTGCAGTGATGGGATTCAATTTTTTTTACTACCGGTTCTGTGGGCGTGGCTTGGTGGGCTTGGCTTGGCTTGGCTTGGTGGGTGTGGCTTGGTGGGCGTGGCAGGGGAAGGTTACTGCAAAATCTCCATTTCCTCCCAATCAGCTGGGACTCGGGAGGCAGAGAATAGATGGGGGCGGGGCCAGTCAGAGATGGTATTTACCGGTTCTCCGAACTACTCAAACTTTCCGCTACCAGTTCTCCAGAACTGGTCAGAACTTGCTGAATCCCACCTCTGCTGCATTGACAACATGCTTATTTGTCCCTTATAGATCATTCTTTTAAAATTGAAGGGCTTCAATTTTCAAATGTCAGCTTCAATAACTGAAAAGGTGATGATAAAAATGTTTTACTCAGTAGTAAACTGAGGGATGGACAATCATTTGAGAGGGAAGGTGTGTTTTTTAGGTAGGAATTGACACCCCGGGCAGTTTAAAAGTGTAAAATAGAATCACAGAGATCGGCAAGGCTAAAATTTTCTGCCTTTGGTGGAGGGGAAGAACTTTAAATTATGTTAAGCCTATTTTAGATTTATAAAACTTTTTTTTATATTTTTCCCACTCAGGATAGGCAGGAAACTTACATTTAGCTTTGTGATAGATAAACTTCTGGTCCCAATTGTGGTTGTGAGTCAAGAACTCCCTTTGTTACACTTTATACATTGTATGTATTATGGAGTGGTGCAGTGGCCTAGAGGGAGAGCTCTCGCCCCACAATCAGGAGGCTGTGAGTTTGATCCTAGGTAGAGGCAGATATTTCTCTCTCTGGGCAAAATGAGTATATATCTGCTGAACAAAACTTTGTATTGGCGACAGGAAGGGCATCCGGCCTTTAAACACTCTGCTTGCTCCATTCAGACTCCACCCTGCAAGGGATTATGGGGTCATTAAAAGATGATGATGATACATTGTCCCCAACCTTTGGCTTGTAATCCAGTTGAGGATTGACAAGGCATGGAAGACTGCATAGTGACACCTGGTTCAGGAAAATGTACAATTTGTGCCTCAGCCATAGTTGGGTCCTTCTGACCACATCTGCCACTTGCTCTTCTAGCAGGAGTCCAGGAAAACTCCTAAATTGTGATCCTGCCCTTTCAGGTGTAGCACAACCCCATCTAGGATCAGAGATGGCAACTTATATTGGAAGACGTCTGGCTCCATCTTACACATAAAAACGTAGAAACCTAGAATCATAGGACTGGAAGGGACTTCAGAGGTCTTCTAGTCTAACCTCCCTGCTCAAGGCAGGAGCCTTATACCATCCCAGTTGGTTGTCCACTCTATTTCTGAAAACCTTCAGTGATGGAGCACCCACAACCTCAGGAAGCAAGTAATTCCATTGATCAATTGTTCTCATTGTCAGACAATTTCTCCTTCTAGGTTGGATCTCTCTTTAACAAGCTTCCACTCATTACTTTTTGTCCTGCCTTCAGGTGCCTTAGAGTCAATCCCCTGTTTGTGGCAGCTCCTCAAGTACTGGAAGACAAGTTATCATGTACCCCCCTAATCCTTTTCTTTGATAGGCTTGACATGCATCGCTCCCTCAACTGCTAGTCATGCGATTTAGCCTCCAGACCCATTATCATCTTTTTTTGGCTCTTCTCTGCCTTCCCATCCAGACTCTTGACAGCTTCCAGCCACGACATTGAGATCTCCACCACATCACTCATAATGGTTTAGTTCATTTCTTACAAAATGTTTAACCAAGATAATGGATCTAGAGTATTTAGTTTCCCTCACAATTGTGTAGAGATGGTCAGTTTCTACACTGCATGGTTTCTGTTTCTTAAAACTGCACACCAGGTTCCCCAACATGGTGCTCTCTGGTTGTGTTGGGATTATAAATGTGACTATTAACAGTTGGTATGAGAATTGCAATCCTGCACATCTGGATGGCATCAGATGTGTGAAGGTGGATGTATACAGGTAGTCCTCAACTTAAGACCACAGTTGAGTCCAAAATTTATGTTGCTAAGTGAGACATTTGTTAAGTGAGTTTTGCCCCATTTTACGACCTTGCTTGCCACAGTTGTTAAGTGAATCACTGCAGTTGTTAAATTAGTAACCCGGTTGTTAAGTGAATCTGGCTTCCCCATTGACTGCTTGTCAGAAGGTCACAAAAGGGGATCACATGACCACGGGACACTGCAACCGTCATAAATATGAGTCAATTGCCAAGGGTCTGAATTTTGATCACGTGACCATGGAAATGCTGTAATGGTCATCCATGTGAAAAATGGTCATAAGTCACTTTTTTCAGTGCTGTTGTAACTTCTAAAGGTAACTAAATGAACTGTTGTAAGTCAAGGACTACCTGTACTTCCTTAAGAGGAGGAACACCAAACCAAATGGGGCAGAGGCATCTGTGTGTGTGTGTTTAAAAAGTCAAGATCAGGGGTCCCCAAACTTGGCAACTTTAAGACTTGTGGACTTCAACTCCCAGAATTCTCCAGCCAGCTATGTTGGCTGGAAAATTATGGGAGTTGAAGTCCACAAGTCTTAAAGTTGCCAAGTTTGGGGACCCCTGGTCAAGATAGTGGCTGTGACTGTGCAATTGAGGCCCCACCAATTTATATATAATTCAATGGGAACAATGTGAAGCTGGCAAATTTATAGTAAAATGTCATTTTTTGTTGTGGGACTTGGGGGGGGGCGGAAACAGACCAAATTCAAATTCCTACTTAATTACAACAGTTTATTGGCTTGCTTCACCAGGATAGAATAATTTAAGATGGAACAAGCCCAGCATTGTTTTGGGTTAAAATGTGTCCTTTTATGCTCCAATAGAGTTTGTTTTTCATGTTTGCATGCAAGTCTCACTCTTAATTCAGTTGAGCATGTTGTTCAAAGAAGACCATAAAGATTATTTGCTCTTCATTTAACAATGGGTCCTATATATGAAGAGTCACAAGTCCCACCGAGATCAACTGATTACAATAAGCACCTCCTGGATCAGTATTTTTCAAACCTGGCAACTTTAAGATAGGTGGCTTGGGAATTCTGGGAGTTGAATCCCACACATCTTAAAGTTGCCAGGTTTGAAAAACAATACCTTAGATGAAGTTACAAGAGACTGTAGCAGTGGTGGGCAATGTTTCCTCTGACATTAAAAATCGCTGCGCGGCAGTTGGAAACTGCTGTGCGGTGATTTCCTGTCACGTGCGTGGCCGCGCGGCCGCGCAGCCGCGCAGCTTAGAGGGAACATTGGTGGTGGGTTTCAATTTTTTTTAGTACCGGTTCTGTGGGCGTGGCTTGGTGGGCATGGCTTGATGGGTGTGGCTTGGTGGGCGTGGCAGGGGAAGGATACTGCAAAATCTCCATTCCCACCCAACTCTGGGGCCAGCCAGAGGTGGTATTTGCCGGTTCTCTGAACTACTCAAAATTTCCGCTGCCGGTTCTCCGAACTACTCAAAATTTCCGCTACCGGTTCTCCAGAACCTGTCAGAACCCACCTCTGGACTGTAGCCCATTATCAGGCCCAGCTCTAGACATGTTGATGCCTTTGGCATATTACGGGCTCTCCTGTAGTTTTGTTCATCTTCCAATTTTCTTAGAAATGACAATTTTCTTCATGTTTTTTAGCTTCATGTTTTTAGCTTTAGGGTTTCCTACTCCTTTTTTTCTTTTCATGGACATTTTTTCCCTATTTGCTCTGAATTACAGTAAATAATTTTAATTACATCAGCACCCATTGTGGTCATATGACAGCCATTCTGTGAAATTATATTTAACCCTTGAGTGGGCCACTGGCATGGAGCATGCTCTTCTACCACATAATTTTAATAAGCTGTTGGTCACGTGACTTGCTCATCATGTGATTCTGTCATTCAGCAATTTAATGTCAACACTTTGTCTAATATTATCAGCTTCCTGAAGTCCCTAGCTGTAATAATAATTTTTCAGGACTTGCAACCTCTGGTTAGTGTGCTATTTACTATCACTTATCTGTGGGTATTTTCAAAAAACATGGAAAGAAAATGTTCTAAAGCCATAAGCAAAGGTTATCAGATTTTATACTTGTGTATTTTGGAAGTCTTTTCAATTTTGGCATTCTCTAAAATTTGGTGCCCTAGGATACTGCCTGAATTGCGTAGGCATAGAACCAACCCAGCCATTAAGCAGAGACAGGTTGAAGACCTAGAATTGCACTTTGCTGCTTAGAAACAGGATTATATCAACATAGAAACATTATACTCTGGAAATTTGTCCCAATTGTTTACCAGCAAACATGCTTACAGGTAGTCCTCGAGTTATGACCAAATTGGAGCCTGCCAATTACAGTTGCAAGTGGTGATGGTAGGCCAAGCCTCGCTTATGATGGGATGGGGGGGGGGAGAAAAGTGAGTGGTTGCTACAGTGTCCCTGCAATCAGTCATAAGGGCGAATCGCTCAAATGTTGTGTACATGATTGTGGGGGTGTGTGGCTTCAGTGGCCGTAACTTTGAAACCAGCTTTGGGGAAGGGAGGTCCATCAAAGGGTTACTGGTTGTAAGTCATGGACTACCTGTACTTACTTTTACATTTTTTGATTCCCGTTTTAATTTTCTTTCAGGTTTTCCTTTCCTGTTTGGAGACAGAAGGCTTAATTTTCAGTAATTAGAAGTCCAGTTATAAAAACTAGAAAATACTTCTCATATCAAAAATCTCTAACGCTTGTTGTTTTCATAAGATGGTACAAGTGATTCCCTCCCAAACATCAGTGTTTTTATTATAATATAAGTTCTGTTGGTTCTATTGCAACAACTACTAGTTACAATAACTGTTCTCCCCAATATATATTACTGTTTCTTTACAGGCAGTGATATGATACAATATGTTCCTTAAATTTTTACTGTATTTCCCTGTCCCTTACCTTTCATTCTACTAATGACAAATTACTTTGGAGAACTCAATTTTTGCACTATCCACAATAGATTTTGGATTTATTAAGTCTGTTGCCTAAGCCATGGTATTTTTTACTGGCAAATCAAGCTTTGTCTTGAATAATGTGTGGAAATATTAGGTGTTATTGAGTTTCATCCACATCTCTTTCTAGGTTTATCTTTGTGCATCATGGGGGTGAGCCGAGGATGTTTGCTTTGTGTTAAAGTGAAAATGTTTCTGTTCAATCTCATCTTCTGGGTAGGTATGGCAAGTCTGTATCTCTATAATGAATTTGAGTGATTTTAAAGTTGATTTTAAAGCTGAAATAATGCATCAAAGAGCCTTCCTGTGCAAAAGGCTACCTTCATCCCTTACAAGTCAGTGGATCTATTCCAGATCAGGAATATTTTCTATTAATAACTATTTTATCATATCTCTCTCTCTCTCTCTCTCTCTCTCTCTCTCTCTCTCACAGTTAATGTGACTGAGGGCAAATTATGAGAAACAAGCAAGACATAAACAATCAGCAATGAACAATAATAATAATAGATCTGGTTCACATTCATATTGTCTCCTGGATGGGAACTTACTATTATAATAACTTTAATTATAATTTATGAAACTTATAGGCCACCCAACTCTCAAGAGCTCTGAGCAGTTGAGAATAATTAAAAAAATTACAATAAATCAATAAAGATAAAAGATGACAAGCACAATATGGTGAAGTGTCTCATTTTCCCTCTTTGAAAGGCTGGGTAAGAAAACCAGGTCTTCGTGGGTCTTCTAAACAACAGCAGAGTTATAAACTCTTGTCTTGTAGGAGTGATGTGAGATTAAATGAAGTACAGCGCAGAGTCTATTTACTGATTCCACATTGTCATGAAAAAAACAATCTTAAAACCTGGCTTTTATTTCCCTGTGCTCCTTATTGGCTGAACTCCTCTGATGTTGTGGAATGTTTATAAACATTGGAACTCCACAACGTCCACAACAATTAAACATTAGAGTAGTTTCCATTGCAGAAGTGGAAGATCCTTTGAAAGCGGTAGGGAGAGAGTTTGATAAACTGGAAAGGCAAAAATTAATTGTTGGGAATTTAGCTAATTATTTCTCCTGCAAATGTATCCTGGAACACAATGAGAAGAGTTGAGCCTCCATTCTTGATTATGTGAATGTGCTTCTCCTTTTTCTCTCCCTTTAGCTGGGTGGCTGTGGGGTGCTCGGCGTGGGCATATGGCTGGCCGCCACCCAGGGCCGCTTTGCTACCTTATCCTTCTCCTTCCCATCGCTGTCAGCAGCAGGACTCTTCATGGCAACAGGTGCCATCATCATGGTGGTGGGGTTCCTCGGTTGCTTGGGGGCAGCCACAGAACATCGATGTCTCCTGCTGACGGTAAGTAGCATCTCTGTGGACCATACTCTATGCACGGACAAGAGTCAGATGGAATGAATGTCAAATAAGGCAATTTGCAGGAGCAGGAACTACTTCTGGTCAGGGAAGGTGGTATCTACAGGACTTAATCTGAAGCAAGATTTGTCTACAGGACCTACTTAAAGACTAGGCATCATCAGTCTTGGAATGTAATTCATAAGCAATAAATTTCTGAACATGGATATCTCCAAGAAGAGAATCAAAAAAATCAAGATGGCGACCCCCAACCATGTGATCAACACTCCCCTGTTTTTTTCTGCTCCCCCAAATTGATCGCATTTCAGACAACCTTCCTAAGAATTGCTTTCAGTCTTTTGGATGCATGACTTTACTTGTTTTCTGAAACGTTTATTCCTTTGTGCTGGATCTTTTTATATAATATACTGCAAGGCAGGGACTCCTTTTTCTGTGTTCATATATAAATTACAGTAGGGATTTGTCTATGGAGATTCTCAGTCATGCAGGTCATGGTGGTCCCAAACGTGCTTTTTTTTTGCTGAAGAAGCTTCTTGGATGAGAAGCGAAACATCTTCAAAGAAAAACCAGAAAGTCTAGTTGCAGGGAAGTCTGGACGTAATTGGCAGCTAGGGAGCACATCTGGAGAGTATCAGGTTGAGGAAGGTTATGTTCCAAGGTATTTTGCTAACAGAAAAACCCTGTGAGTCCATTAAAAATATTGAGCAGAAAGGTTCACATGATGGAAACAGTCCTAGCTGAGATATGTACATAACTATATACAGGTAGTCCTTGACTAACAGCAGTTCATTTAGTGACCATTCAAAGTTACAACAACATTGAAAATAGTGGCTTATGACTTATGTTTTTCACACATACGACTGTTGCAGCATCCTCATGGTCATGTGATCAAAATTCAAATTCTTGACAACCGACTCATTAATGATGGTTGCAGTGTCCAAGGGTCATGTGATCAGCTTTTGCGACCTTCTGACAAGCCAAGTCGATGGGGAAGCCAGATTCGCTTAACAACTGTGTTACTAAATAAATGCAGTGATTCACTTAACAACCGTGGCAAGAAAGGTCGTAAAATGGGGCAAAATTCATTTCACAAATTTCTCACTTAGCAACAGGAATTTTGAGCTCAGTTGTGGTCGTAAATCAAGGACTACTTGTATAAATATAAAACATGTACTTAATCATAAACCCCTCCATCCTGGATTGATCATCTTGTCTGTTTTTCTTTAGTTCTTCATTGTCCTTTCTACCCTCTTTCTGCTCGAACTAGTTGGGTTGCTAGTTTTTTTCACTTGCCGGGGTAAGGTAAGGATCCTTATTTCCATATATATATATTTTTAAAAATTAGAAGGAATGGGGTAAATTGCTAAGGAGATTGCTTAAAGAAAATCCTCAGTGCTCTGCATTACAGCTGATTATGGCATCACCAATATCAGAAATGTGTATCACAATATGAATTCCAAGTATCCAAAGAGGTATGTAATACAGACTGAGCCAGAGGTGGGTTCCTCCCGGTTCGGACCGGTTCTATAGAACCGGTAGTGACTTGGCGGCCTGGGTCACTAGAACTGGCAGTGACCCAGGCCTGCCACGCCCTCGAACTGGTTCTTTCGGCGGCACTATAGGCGGCGTCATTTTGTTTTTTTGCTTCTGCGCATGCGCAGAAGCTTTTTTAAAGCGCTGCGCATGCGCGAAGCGCGCCCGCGTGGCGCGGCACTGAGCGAACCGGCAGCGAAGAAAAGAAGAACCCACCCCTGGACTGAATGTCTATCGCAATTTTACGGAATGAGGAAAGAATCCATTGCACAGGTAGTCCTCAACTTACAAGCATTCTTTAGAGATTGTTCGAAGTTACAGCGACTTATGACTGGGGCTTACAACCGTTGCAACATCCCCAGTCACATGATCAAAATTCTGGCACTAGGCAACTGGCATGTATTTATGACGGTTGCAGCATCCTTTGGTCATGTGGTCACGTTTTACACCCTCAAAAAATTTCCTTCGAAGAGTTAGAGCACATACTGTATTCTTTTTTTAAAAAAAAATAATAATTGGGAGAAACAATTTTGTACTGGCTAAGTCTGTGATGGCGAACCTATGGCACATGTGCCACAGGTGGCACGCGGAGCCATATCTGAGGGCACGCGAGGTGTTGCCCTATATCAGCTCGAGTGCGCATGCGCGTGCTGGCCAGCTGATTTTCGGCCTTGGGGAAGGCTGTTTTCGCCCTCCCCAGGCTTCAGGAGGATTCCCTGAAGCCTGGGGAGGGCGAAAAACAGCCCAACGGGCAAACTGGAAGTCCGTTTTTCTGAACTTCTGGTTTGTCCGTTGGGCCGTGTTTTTGCACTCCGGAGGCTTCAGGGAAGCCTGAAGGTGAAAAACGGCCTAACAGGGGGGGGGGTGCATGCACAGGGATGCGCGCATGCGTAGTGTGGCGCACGTGGGAGGGTTGTGTGGTGGCACACACGCGCGCTAGCACGTGCGCGCACTCCCATTTTTGGCATACAAGAAGAAAAAGGTTTGCCATCACTGGGCTAAGTCATCGTCTTTGCTTCTGCGTGGTCAAGAGATCATGTCAGTCATACATAGATTGGTGCCATGTATCAGAAAATACAATATTTAATAGTCGTATACCAATGTAGTCATACTAGCCATCCATTCCTATCTTAATGTGTCCAGAACTGATGATGATAATGATGTTATGAGAGAAAAATATATATGCAGGTTTACTTTAAACCTCTCCTGTTTTCCAGTTATGGGTTTAAGAAATCTGTTAAGAAACTGGAAAATTTGCATCTGAGCGTAGATTAGGGTTTCTCAAACTCAACAGTATATGGACTTCAACTCCCAGAATTCCCTCAGCCAGCCAGGTACCCACTGTTGTAGGATGTCCCAGCCAGCAAAGGTGCCCTTTTATAGGATACTCCTTTCCATGTCCATACACAAACTTGCTGGCTTGTTTTGGAGTTCCCCATCCCATAAAAGTTCTCTTTGATCAAATCACATGATGTTTGTGTTCCTGGGTAATGGTATTTTGATAATCTAAATGGTGATATTAAAAAAACAGACTGAAGTGTTAAGTATAGGTAGTCCTCGATTTACAACAGTTCATTTAGTCACACTTCAAAGTTACAACGGCACTGAAAAAAGTGACTTATGACCATTTTTCACACTTAGGACCATTGTAGCATCCTCATGGTCACATGATCAAAATTCAGACGCTTGGCAACTGACTCATATTCATGACGGTTGCATGAATCAGCTTTTGACAACCTCCTGACAAGCCAAGTCAATGGGGAATCCAGAGTCACTTAACAACCATTTTACTAACTTAAAAAATGCGATGACTCACTTAACAACTGTGGCAAGAAAAGTCATAAAATGGGGCAAACTCACTTAACAAATGTTTCACTTAGCAACATAAATTTTGGGCTAAGTTGTGATCATAACTTGAGGACTACCTATATAGAAATATGGCTTGCAAGTATATAAATTATTTTAATATCAAGTTTCCCTATCCAGGGCTCTAACCAGCCCAAGGTACTCCGTTTCAGCACAGGGCATTCCAACTCCCCCCAATTTTGGGGGGAGAAGGCCTCTTAATCACCACTGTGAGAACTGAAAACTTGGTTCATTGATACTCCCCCTACCCAGAGACATTTACTTGTGACACTAAATAAATCCATTGGTGCATGTAGTATGTCTTTCCTCCAGTTTGATCGATATGCCCAGTCTAACCTCAAGGAAGGACTCAAGCTCTATGGCACAGATGACAATGCGGGGTTAACCAAAGCGTGGGACCTGGCGCAAAATGAGGTGAGTGCGTAAAAAACCCCAATGGTTCAGTGTGGTACCTACCTGGTTTGAAACCACTGGGATTTTTTCCTGACATCAGGCACAAACACACACATATACCCCCCCCACTTCCTTCTTATCTTCTTGCTTTGCAGTTCCGTTGTTGCGGGGTACGGAACTACACCGATTGGTTTGAGGTGCGCAACAGCACTTGGGTTCCTGAGTCCTGCTGCTTACAGCGAAGCGATGATTGTCAAAGGGACAGTGCCAGCTGGTGGAAAGAGGTGAGATGGCAACAAAGGATTGTGCTGAAGATGATTTATACTGATAGAAGAGAATATTTGTAGCTTAGGCTTGAACGGTGGAGTCCTTGGCGCTCTCTGAGCTTGGTAGTTTTCTTGCAGACGTTTCATTACCAAACTAGGTAACGTCATCAGTGCGCGGAGATTATTGGGAATTCCCTTTCCTGCAGTGGTTTCCAAGCTGGCACCTTCTCTAAGGGAGTCTGTAAAATTCACTGCCAGACTGAAGCACAGAGAATTGTGGGAGGCCCTGCAGACATCTCCTTCCTGCATGGGTGGCCTTCTAGATTCCTCAGCCCCAATCACTTTGTTTATGCAACAATGCACAACCTGAAATTCCACCTTGCTGCTGCTTGTCCTCTTCTCTGTCTGTTCATGATTTTTAAAGATGTCTATTAATTTTAACAGTAGATAACAATAGTGTGTGTAGTAAGCATGTACAGGTAGTCTTCGACTTACGACCATGGTTGAGCCCAAAATTTCTGTTGCTAAGTGAGCTTTGCCCCATTTTATGACCTTTCCTGTCACAGTTGTTAAGTGAATCAGTTATTTAGTAACATGGTTGTTAAGCAAATCTGGTTTCCTCATTGACTTTGCTTGTCAGAAGGTCACATGACTCCAAGACAGTGCAACAGTCATAAATACCATATTTTTCGGAGTATAGGACGCACCGGAGTATAAGATGCACCTTAGTTTTTGGGGAGGAAAATAAGAAAAAAGCTGATTGGCGGGTGGATCTTGCTCCCAGAATACCCGCAATCAACTGTTCTCAGAGGTGAATTTTAGCAACAGGTTCGTTGGTTGTGAGGTCTGCGCCTTGCTTTTTTTTCTGCCTCTGAAACCTCCGTTTGAGAGGCTTTTTTCCTGAAGCTCCGTTTCAGAGGCTGGGCAGGGCTACATTCGGAGTATAAGACTCACCCAGATTTTCACCCTCTTTTTTGGGGGGAAAAGGTGCGTCTTATACTCTGAAAAATACGGTACATGCCAGTTGCCAAGCATCTGAATTTTGATCATGTGACCATGGGGCTGCTGCAATGGTGGTGTGAAAAATGGTCATAAGTCACTTTTTTCAGTGCCATTGTAACTTTGAACGGTCACTAAATGAACAGTTATAAGTCGAGTTGTAAGTTGGGAACTAGATCTATGTACAGATCTAGTCCCAATTCTAAAACAGAGAGAACCTTCTTTTTCTGATTCCTGTCATGTTTCCCAAATTTACTTTTGAAAGTAGAATGCCTCTATGTTCCATATGTTCCATGGCAATACAGGTAGTCCTCGACTTACAACAGTTCATTTAGTGACTGTTTGAAGTCACAACAGCACTGAAAAAAAGTGACGTTTTTCACACTTAATGATCGTTGCAGCATCCCCTTGATCGCATGATCAAAATTCAGATACTTAGCAGATGACTCATATTTATGCCGGTTGCAGTGTCCCAGAGTCATGTGATCATTTTTTGAGACCTTCTGATAAGCAAAGTCAATGGGGAAGCCAGATTCACTTAACAACCGTGTTACTAACTTAATAGCTATAGCGATGCACTTAACAACTGCGGCAATAAAAGAAGTCACTTAACAACCATCTCACTTAGCAATGGAAACTTGGGGCTCAATTGTGGTCGTACGTCAAGGACTACCTGTATACAAGCAATCCTCAACTTATAACCACAAATGGGACTTGAATTTTTATTGCTAAGCAGTAAGGTTGTTAGGCGAGTCATGCCTGATGTACGACCTTTTTGCCACAGTTGTTAAATGAATCACTGCAGCTGTTAAGTGAATTCTGCTTGACTTTGTATGTTGAAATCCAGCTGGAAATCCAGCTGGAAATGGTGATCACATGATCCTGGGACACTGCAAAAATTGTGAATACATGTTGGTTTCCACATGCCTGAATGTTGATCATGTGACCATGGGGATGCTATGATACATGTGGTTGTAAGTCACTTTTTTCAGTGCTGCTGTAACTTTGGACAGTGACTAAACGAATGGCTGTAAGTCGAGAATTACCTGTATGGGACATTCCTCCCAAGGTTTCCTAACCACTGTTTCATGTGCTTCTGTTTATTTTGTTCTTTTCCTTGCAGCCTTGCTATGAGAAGGTGAAACGCTGGCTAGCGGAGAACATCTTTGCAATGGGCATTTTTGCTGCCTGTATCATTGTTGTCCAGGTGAGATGGTCAAAGCACAAGTGGTAGATGGATAATTTAGACCAGTGTTTTTCTCAATCTTGGCAACTTTAAGATATGTGGACTTCAGCTCCCAGAATTCCTCAGCCAGCATGTTGGCTGGGGAAATCTGGGAGTTGGAGTCCAAACATCTTAAAATTGCCATGGTGAAGAAACACTGTACTAGATATCTAGCAATATTTACTTGAAAGATCTCTATTCTAACCACATAGAGTATGGGTGGGAAACGATGGCCCTTTTATGACTTGTGGATTTCAACAATCACTTAAATATGAGCCAGCAGTGTGCAGCAGCAGCCAAAAAAGCTAATACAATCCTTGGTTGTATAAACAGAGGCATAGAACCAAAATCATGTGAAGTATTAGTACCACTAAGTCTTAGAAAGACCACACCTGGAAAACCGCATCCGGTTTTGATCACATTACAAATAAGATGTTGAGACTTTGGAAAAAGTGCAAAGAAAAGCAACTAAGATAATTAAAGGCCTGGAGACAAAAACATATGAAGAATGGGTTGCAGAATTTGGTTTTGGCTAGTCTAGAGAAAAGAAGGACTTGGGGGGGGGGACGACGACATGATAGCAGTATTCCAGTATTTGAGAGGCTGCCACAAAAAGGAGGGGGTTATTCTCCAAAGCACCAGAGGGCAGGATAAGAAACAATGGATGGAAACTAATCAAGGAGAGAGAAAAACCTGGAATTAAGGAGAAACTTCCTAACAATGAGAACAATTAACCAGTGGAACAGCTTGCCTTCAGAAGTTGTAGGTGCTTCATCATTGGAGGTGGACAGTAGCTTATCTGAAATGGTATTAGGGTCTCCTGCTTGAACAGCGGGTTGGACTAGAAGACCTGGAATGTCCCTTCCAGTTCTATACTAATTGATTGATTGATTGATTGAATTCCTGAGCCAGCTGTGCTGGCTCAGGAATTCTGGGAGTTGAAGTCCACAAGTCATAAAGGGGCCATCGTTCCCCACCTCTGACACAGAACAAGGGAATGCAAGCATCTCTCCCAACCTCTTAGGAAGGTTTTTTTTCCTGAATTTCTCAAAATTACACCTGAAAATCTGAGTGCACAATTTTCAGTTGAATGAGCAACAAGCAAAAAATGGGCTTGCAGTCTTCCCCTAGACCAGGGTGTCAAACTTAAGGCCCCGGGGCCGGATCCGGCCCATGGGGTGTTTATATCTGGCCCACGGGGCCGCCCTGGAAACAGCAAAGGACTGGCCTGTGGTGCCTCTGCCAGTGAAAACGGAGCTCGCGAAGGCCGCATGCAGCCACCCCAAACTCCGTTTTTGCTGGCAGAGGGTTGCAGGACGCCATTGTAGCCGAAAACGGAGCTCGAGAGCCCGTTTTCACTGGCAGAGCGCTCAGGCCACCACATGCGCCCCGGACATGAGTGACATCGAGCTGGCCAGCCCCCCCTGCCCCCCCGAGGTCATACACAACCCTGATGCGGCCCTCAATGAAATCGAGTTTGACATCCCTGCCCTAGACTTAATGTACTTTTTTTTTTTTTTTCTTAATGCTCTTCAGCCTAAAATAAAGCAGTGGACAACATTTAAATCTTTGCCTGCTCAGAGGATACTAAATATCACTTCAGTCTCCTGCTGCACTTGAAGGATAGAAAGAAATATGTACAATAAACTAAAGTGTGCTTCTTTCTTTTAAAAAATGAGAAAAAAGAGCAAAAACCAGGCAGAAGAAAAGCCAGCTTACATCTTATTAAGGTTATGTAGGTTCCACAAAGACATCTTATATTTAGATCATAATATAATAGGAAAGGTGTGCAAGACAGCAATGGTATTAGAAAAGCAGTATGTACATTAAATATAAAAATAATGCAAAGGATTTAAGTTTTTGGCCAGCTGTTAAAAAACCAGTTCCACTAGTTTCCAAGATTTCATCAAGCATACATCATAGTATTTATCTGGGTTTTAACATATCTAAACTGCAAAAGGTAACTTCAGCATTCCTCTGCTGACATCCAGTGTTTGCATAATCTTTATAATAGTCATAGCCTAGTTAGCTGCAGATCTGATAGAAGGAAGATAATAGAATTGGGGAATTTCCTTGGCTAAGGTGAATTTGAACCCAAGTCTCCCCCAGAGTCAGTTCAAATCCAGCACCCTGGCTGTTATACTTCCAACCAGATCCCTGTAATTTTCAACCCATGTGGAGAGTGCAAGACTGAGAAAAGTTGTGTTACTAGGATAACATGTACTACCTGTTCTTGCACTATTCAAAATTCCACTAAGGCAGCAAGATGGCTGGTAGAAAATGTGCAAAGAAGGGCCCTTCCTTCTCCATTCACTTTCTAGTTAAACCTGGTTAAACTTAGTTTGAAAGAGAGAGGCAGGCAAGTATATCTTCTGCACCCATCCATTGCTGCTCAAAACTGAAGATGAAGTAGGTCATATGGGGCTAGGCTTAGAACAGTGTTTCTCAATCTTGGCAAATTTAAAATGTGCAGACTTCAACTCCCAGAATTCCTGAGCCACAACAGGGATTGGGAATCCTGGGAGTTGAAGTCCACACATTTTAAAATAGCTAAGAATGAGAAGCATTAGTTTAGAATATGATCGGTTAGTTTCTACATGTCAAGCAGTGGGATTACTTCAAGGCCCAAGCCAAGAGCTGGCAGTACCTGGTTGTGTTTTGGAGCAGACAAGGAAACAGGAATTTCCAAGGGCACAGTATTGATAAGCTGGGCTAGGGCCTTTGTTCTTTTTCTGAGTAAATCTTTCTCTATTCCTTTAGGTCTTGGGCATAGTGTTCTCCATGCTGATGTACTGCCAAGTTCGGAGGGTAGAGAAATACTATGACTGACTCCATCCAAGTCCATTCTTTGTCCTTTCAATCTTGGGGACATGAGATGCAGGTGGATCAAGAGCATTTTTGCTCCTCTGGAGTTTTTTTTTTTTTTTTTTTTTTTTTTTTTTTTTTTTTTTTTTTATGGTTAATGTTTTTCTCCTCTGGAGTTTTTTTTTTTTTTTTTTGCATTGGTCTCTTCCCACATCTTTTTTGTTTCTCTTATTCAGGCGAAAGCCAGTTCTGACGCTTGGTAGGTTCATACCATGCATGCAAGAGGGGCCTTCTCTTCCCAGAATAACCAGTTCTCCTGAAGAACTTCATCCCCCTTTCTATTGTCCATAAGTTTAACTCCTAAGCAATGCTCTTCTTTACATCTTGACTTCTCCCTATATTTTATTATATAGTCCCTCCAATCTACTACTTTGTATATACAAAAAATATACCAAGCACCAATAAAACAGTATTTATCTTTTAGAATCTGCATTTGGTACCTTTTATTTCTGGTTTGTGTTATGATTTAGTCGTACCTATAACTGGATTTTAAAAATTCTGGGAGGTTGAGAAAATAAAAACTGGAGATTTGGAAGGTAAAATCTTCTTAGAATTATTCATATTATTCATATCCCATTATCATTTTCCTTGACAACATCACAAATTAATTTAATGGCAAAGCAATGTTCTCATTGAAGATTTTAAAAATAATGGGAAAAGTGGCAGTATTTCATTGAACAAAGTTCCTGTTGAAGCCTTTCCATGTTAGGCAGTTGTAAGAAGTCACCCTCTTGCCTTTTCATATTACGGGTAGTCCTCAACTTATGACCACAATTGAGCCCAAAATTTCTGTTGCTAAGCAAGACAGTTAAGTGATTTTTGCCCCATTTTTAGACCTTTCTTGCCAGTTGTTAAGTGAATCACTGCAGCTGTTAAGTTAGTAACACAGTTGTTAAGTGAGTCTGGCTGTTGTGGCCCGCCAGCGACCCGTGCAGCTGGTTGCGGACTCCGACAGCGAAGAGGCTGTTGTGGTGATGCGCTGGTGGCCTGTGCAGCTGGTACCCGAGTCGGACAGTGAGGAGGTTGGTGGGGACTCGGTGCCAGAGGCAGAGATTCAGCCAGGGCCTTCAGAACCTCCAGAAGCTCCCATCACTGACGAGGAAGAGGAGGAGCCTATTCTTAATGCACGGGCAGCTGCTAAGAGGCAAGAATGGTTACTCAGGAGGAGGTCTCCTCAGGAGTAAGGCTTTGGGCTAATTGGCCACACCCTTAGCCTATTTAAGTAGTGACCACGCTCAACCACGTTGCAGGAAACAACTCCGTTCAATCCACGTATTGCTTTGGTTTTCCTGTTCAGCTCTTGATTCAAGTCGGCATTACTTTTCCTGTTCATACAGTAGTTCTGGCTTTCTGCCAACTTCAGTAAGTTCTCGTAGCTCTTATCAGTTACGCCTAATTTGTTTGGACTTCTTGGATTCTTTGTGCTTAGACTCTTGCCAACTGTTAAGACGTTAATTAACAGTTGGTGCACCGAAAGGACTACTTTATGGTTTATGGACTTTAACCAACATGACTTAGCAGATAATTTTGTGTACTACGCTTAAGTCAGACCGAAGGCGTCATAGTTCTAAGTTGTCTAAGCCCAAGATTTCAAGTCTGGTGGAATAAGGTATTCTGTTGTGAGTGGAGGAGTGGAGGACTCTTCTCGTGAAATATTTTTGGACTCTCTCAATTGTATTAATGTCCGATATGCAGTGCAGGTTCCAGACAGGAGAGCTGTATTCGAGAATTGGTCTAACAAACGTTTTGTATGCTCTAGTTAGCAGTGTAATGTTGCCAGAGAAGAAGCTACGCAGGATTAGGTTGACTACTCTTAATGCCTTCAGTAAGTAACTTCAGTAACTTCAGTGGCTCTTATCAGTTAAGCCTAATTGGTTGGACTACTTTCATTCTTTGTGCTTGGACTTGCCAACTGTTAAGACGTTAATTAACAGTTGGTGCACCGAAAGGACTACTTTATGATTTAATGGACTTTAACACACACGACTGCTAAGAAAGCATTAGTAGTTTCACAAGTATTAAACAAGGTTTGTTTGTATTGTTTTTCTTGGATCGGCAGCTGTGACAGAACACTGGCTTCCCAATTGACTTTGCTCGTCAGAAGGTCACAAAAGGAGATCACATGGCTCCGGGAACAGTGCAACCATCATGAGTCAGTTGTTAAGCATTTTAATTTTGATCACGTGACCATGGAGATGCTGAAGCGGTCGTAAGAGTGAAAAATGGTCATAAGTTGCTTTTTTTTCCAGTGCTGTTGTAACTGCAAGTGGTTATTAAATGAATTGTTGTTAAGTCGAGGACTACATTACTTGGAGTGCAATTTCAGTGTTTTAACTTTCTGGAAACTTCCCTGGTATTTTTTCTATTTAAATTATCTTTCTCCAACTTGCGCTTCAGAACTCCAGCCAAGACAGCTGATTTCTACCCTAAAAACTCAGACAATACAGCAAAAGGAGCTGGTAAAAGACAACTTTATTATTATTATTTTTTTTTATTGGCTTATAGGCTGGCAGGAAGGAGAACAAAATATCCTCTCTCTTCCAATTCACCAATCGTCTTTGGACAAAAATAGAGGGTTTGAGCCAGAAACGGCTCTTGAAAATCTGATACAAAAGTAGGCCGGGGTGAAGTGGGATCAGTCCGAGGCTGTACACAGCCCCTAGGACCTCTTTCGCATCCCACCTGCCACAGGGTGGAAGGGCACGTTTGCACCAACCTCCCCGAAAGTAAAAAGGACCCTGAAATTCTACTCCTGGAAATGGGGAGAGATTTACATGTGGGAGAAAAGAAAACGAAGAACAGCAAAATGGCATAGAACCCTGCTGCCATCCACTGTTCTTCAAAGGGACAGTTAATTTAAACCAAAGTATAGACAAGCCCACTTTGTGTGCAAAGGATCTTCCTTTAAGACACTTAATTGGGGAGGAAAAAAGGGAGATGGAGAATTTCCAACAGCTTGTTGAAAGAAAGATCGATCGGAGCGGGTTGGCGTGGCAGAGGCAGGGCATGGTGGTAGAGCTACTTTTGTCAGGGTGTCTCTAGTGTTCCTGTCTGTGTGTGCGTGTGTTTTTGTCAAGGTGTGCCAGAAGCCCCTCTCAGAAGGGCTGTTATAGCTAAGATCAGTGTTTCTCAACCGTGGCAACTTTGTGTGCGGACTTCAACTCCCAGAATCACAGCTGGCTGGGGAATTCTGGGAGTTGAAGTGCGCACACCTTAAAGTTGCCACGGTTGAGAAACACTGATCTTAGTATTCAAATCATAGAAGAGGCGGCTTCCCGATTGGAAAAAAGGAGGTAATTAACCCCTCCAGCCCATCTGTAGTGTGAAATTGAGGTTACCCATTTTAAATTAAAGCTTGTGGGAGCAAAGGCTGGAGGAGTGGAGGGGCAGAATTTGAACGGTATGGCTTGAGAGGAGCTCTGAACCCTGTCTACCGATTTTTGGTAGTGGAGGAAAATGGCGCCGAGGCGGTAGGAACAATGGCCAGATCTATTAATATTTCCGCTGCAGCTTCTGGAAGTCACTCGTATTCAGGCGTGGCCGAGGCAGGTCTCCAAACATTTCTGTGCCATCTGAAACCCGCAGCACCAGAGCTCTCATGCTGGCGGCAATCTTCTCGAGGTCAGGAGACGAATGCTGCAAAAAGAGGAACGGAAGTGAGAAAACGGAGAACGCGTTTGCTTTTCCTCCCGCATCTCCAAATTCCTTCCACTCCTTCCCTTGTTCCTGCTCATGTCACTGATCATGAGAAGCTACCACTATGAATCTGACTTCTCTTCCACCATTACAGGCAGTCCTCGACTTACAGCAGTTCATTTAGTGACCGTTCGAAGTTCCAACGGCACTGGAAAAAGGGATGTGTGACCATTTCTCACACTTATGACCGTTGTAGCATTCCTATGGTCACATGAGCAAAATTCAGATGCTTGGCAACTGACTCATATTTATGATGGTTGCAGTGTCCGGGGCAGTAATGTGTTCCACTTACCTTTGCTACCGGTTCGGGAATGGGAGTGAACGGGCAACGCTTCTGCGCATGCGCAGAGCGTTTTTGATGACGTCTGGGCGGTTGGGCGGAGCCTCCCACCGCCGCTACCGGTTCACTGAACCGGTAGCAATCCACCACTGGTCCGGACTCATGTGACCACATTTTGCGACCTGATAAGCAAAGTCAATGGGGAAGCCAGATTCGCTTAACAATTGTATCACTAACTTCACAACTGCAGTGATTCACTTAACAACTGTGACAAGAAAGGTCATAAAATGGGGCAAAACTCACTTAGCAAATCTCTCTCTTAGCAACAGAAATTTTGGGCCAAATTGTGGTTGTATGTCGAGGACTACCTGTATTCCTTCTATACCACTTTATACCCTTAAGAAGACAAGGAGAACCAACCTGGAAAGCTGGTTTTCTACACAACATGCTCCTTGCAGGTAGTCCTCGATTTGCAACCATCAATTTAGTGACCGTTTGAAGTTACAGCAGCATTGAAAAAAGTGACTTTATGACTGGTTCTCGCACTTATGACCATTGCAGCACCCCAAGGTCACATGATCAAAATTTGGTTGCTAGACAACAGGCGTGTATTTAAGGTAGTTGCAGCCGGGTGTGTGTGTGTGTGTGTCATCTGATTGCCAGTTGTGACCTTCCCAGCTGGCTTCCAACGAAGTCAGTGGGGGAAGCTTGAATCGTTTAAGAACTGTGCGATTCACTTAACGACTGCAGTGATTTGCATAACCATGGCAAAAAAGGTTGTGAAATTGGGTGTGAGTCATTTAATTGCCTTGCTTAGTGATGGGAATTCTGGTCTTAAATGTGATCGTAAATCAAGGACCACCTATATGCCGTTTTCCATTACCTGCTCAGAAGGTTGAAAGTTTTAACGTGTTTAAGGAACTGCAGGCCACTTCTGATTTTTCTCCAGAAACTGGTTTCAAGCCCCTTTACTCCTTTGAAGTATCTAACTAAGATTTCCCTTTTCATCATTATACCTACCTAAGTGCTTTATGGGTAACGATGTAGGGATGAGTTTAGAAAGAACAAATAAAGCCAAAAGTCACAACTGAATTAGGCACAATTAAATGGCCAAGATAGTGGAGAAAGAGCCACCCTTAGATCAGCATTTCCCAACCTTTCAAACTGAAGAGGAGTGGACTTCAACTCCCAGAATTCTCAGAAATGGCTATGCTGGCTGTGAAATTCTTGGAGTTGACGTCCATATACCTGGAAATTGCCAAGATTGGGAAACTTTGCATTAGCCTGTTGCGTTTCTGTGCACCTGCTATTCCAAACTACAAAGGACTATGAAAAATAGAGAGTTTGATGGGACCAATGCCCTGCTCAGTCCAGGAACCCAAGTTAAAGCATGGCTGACAAAATTGCTGCCTGACTTTTCTTTAAACATATCTAATGCAGGGAGCCAATATATTTGGGTATTTGGCTTGAACTGCTCTTACTGTTAGAAAGTCTTCTACGCAATTCAGTCTGCCTGCTTTGATCTGCCTTCCTGTAACCTGAGAGCATTTTCCTGTGTTCCATCTTTTGGGAGATGAAGAACAGATTTTTAATCTTTTTCTGTAAGGCATTCTTTCAGGTTCTATCACAAATATACAATGTTCCCCCAGTTTCTCTCCAAATATGTAATTCAGTGCCTGAGCAACCTCCTTTAATGTGTTGCAAATTCAGAGTCTTCCTTAAAAGCATTTAAGCATTTTGTTCTCTACTTTCAGTCGGCAGACTGAGACAGGCTCAGCCACAACAACTCCCCCTCAAGGATTTTTATTACAGGTAGTCCTTGACTTATGACCACAGCTGGGACCAGAATTTCCGCTGCTAAGTAAAGTGGTGGTGAAATGAAACGTGCCTGATTTATGACCTTTTTTTCGGCCACGTTGTTGTTAAGCAAATCACTGCAGTTAAGTGAAACATGGTTGTTAAATAAATCCAGCTTTCTTTATTGATTTTGCCGGCTGGGAAAGTGATAAATGGCGATCATATGACCCTGGGACACTACAATTATTGTAAATACATGCCGGTTGCCAGAATTTGGATCACTAACCACGGGAATGCTGGGGAAGTTATGTGCGAGGACCAGCCGTAAGTCGTATTTTTCAGTGCCGCTGTAGCTCTGAACAGTCTCTAAATGAATTACTATAATTCGAGGACCACCCGTACTACATCAGCAAGGCTCCAATGACACCCAAGGAAAAGGAAAGGGCCCCGAGAGCCGTTCTGCTTCCCCAGAGGACAGCCTCTCAAAGTGCACATCCTTACTTTGACCCACCTTACTGTTCTCTTCGTCAGAGGATCGCATTTCTTGGCGTTGTTCTTTAAAGCCCCAGATGGGCACGGAGACAGGGAGGGATTTGGCATACTGATGGCTTGGGGGTGGAGGAGCTGTCTGTCCTGGAGCCTCCTCACTCAGACTCCCATCTGAGAAAAAGTGAGGATTCGGGGACAAAGAAGGAAACTTAGACCAACTGTGAAACATTTGAAAACAGCGAGCTGTGAGCATCTGAAGCCTGATCAAAAGCAGGAGCGGCCTGGTTTAGATTAATCCCTTTCATTTTGTTGAATTACAACTCCCAGAATCGTTAATCTTTGGTCACATTTGGCTGAGGCTACCAGGAGTTGCGATTCAACAATATTTAGAGCAGAGATGGGCAACCTCTTAAGACAAAGGCACATCTGGAATTTTGGCAGCATGTAGCAGATGTACTTTCACGGCCCGTCACAAAACACTCATTTACTAGGATGTTCTCTATCATGCCTTGATAAGCTGAAGGGGATTCCTGCAAATAGATACAAAGCAGAAGACAAGTGCATCGTTGTGCAACATATTGCTTTCCTTTTTTCTTATGACAAGCTTCTTTCAAAAAGTGGGTAGCGATGGAGGGGTCTAACAATGGACGGGTCTAGCAACACACCCATGACTACAAGCTACCTCAGATCCTCCATCTCTCTTTAAACTTTCTTCAAAAAATTTTCCAAGTGTGTACAAGGACCTTTGGCATGGATTATATGTTCTTGAGGATATTTTTTATCAAGTAATATCCGAAATGCTCATTTTTAGACCTGGCCAAGGCTACTCTCATTCAGCACTTCTCCATATTCTGTTTCTTGAAAATCCCAGGAAGCCAGAGATTGATTCATCAGTACAGCAACCTTTAACCTATAATTTAAAACTTCCTCTCACCCTGTAACAGTGTCAATTCCAAAGAGAATATGGAAGATCTAGAAAAGACAAATGAAATGAAGCAATTCCTTGGGGTTTCAAATACCACTACAGTCAATTAATGAAGTTTCCATTTATGGCAGCCTCCCTTAATCTGGCATCTTCCAGTCATATTGCAACTACAGTTCCCAGAATTCCCAGCTTGCATGGCCAAAGATAGGAAATCCTGGTTGCTGGATTGAATACTGTTAAGTTGGAGATGGCTGTCATAAAGAATTCAAGCTTCTAGTTTTTGAAAACTAAAAATGAAAACTCAAGTGATAATATACAGATTATTTACAAAAGTGTCAAATGTATAAACAGTGAGGAGTTATAACTTGTAATATAAAACTGTGGAGAATGACATTAAATATAAGGAAAAAAGTTGAGAACAAGCTTTTCCAACAAAGTAAATTGGATCCACTTAACCATGCCTAGCAGTCTCATTAAAGACTAATTAGACCACGCAATTAAGGGAGCCAACTGGGTAGAGGAGACAAAGCCTCCTCTATTAGGTGGATCTCTGTTTAATTATCCCTCACATTTATATCCTTTCTCCAAGGAACAGATAAAGGAGTTCCCCCTTTCTTTCTCTTCTCTCAACAAATTTGCAAAATATGCTAGACTAGCCAAAGTCATCCAGTGAATGGCTGAACAGATTTCTTTTTTATTCTCTTAGCCACTAAAACTATGCTGGTTACAGTACAGGTAGTTGCAGGATCCAATCTGGGTCAGTCACCAGGATCAAAGGTTTTGTCTTCCGAGCTTTCGGACTCGTGCTGGAGCCCATCTTCAGGGAACTTCTCCCTAGCAGTGTGTGTGCTATTCTGTGTGTGGTATTTATAGTGCCTGTTGTAAGTGGCTTTTTAGATGTTGATTGGGGTGTGTTGAGGGCTGGCTTTTAAGTCATTAGCTGTCCTTTGCTTGTGCTGCCCAGCCCTCGCCTTCTAAGTACTAGATAGGCTGATGCAGAGTGGTATTCACTTACCTTCCCTACCAGTTCGCAAATTACATCAGAAGTATCTCCCACCTCCAAAGGATCATTGGTCTTGTATCTTGTACATGGTGGGGGAGAGAAAGGAAGGAAAAAAAGTACAAGGCGAAACACATGGCCCACCCTGCCATACATCAAAAACATTTGGGAAGCTGTAGAATGCAGCTTCCCAGAGCTGCAAATGGGAATCGCACACTGCCCAGAGGTTAACATACGAGGACAAATTATGCATTGTAAAGATCGCTTGGAGGTGGGAGATACTTCCAATGTAATCTACCGAATCCCCTGCATGGATTGCCCCTCTGACTATGTAGGATAGACAGGGAGGAAGCTAACCACCAGATTGCAATAACACAAGGTAGCGGTCAGACGAGGATACCCGAACTCATTGGCAGCCTCACACTGCCTTGAACTAGGAAACACATTAAATTTTGCAGCTACTAAGATTGTTGGATGAGCAGGCACAAAAACAGCCAGGGAAGGGGTTGAAGCCTGGGAAACAGGCCCCTCATCAGTCAACAGGCGTGTTGATTTACCACCAGCCTATCAAGTACTTAGAAGGGGAGGGCTGGGGAGCACAAGTAAACAGCTAATAACTTAAAAGCCAGCCCTCAACACACCCCAATCAACATCTAAAAAGCCACTTACAACAGGCACTGTAAATACCACACACAGAACAACAAACACTCTGCTAAGGAGAAGTTCTCTGGAGATGGGCTCCAGCATGAGTCCAAAAGCTCGGAAGACAAAACCTTTGATCCTGGTGACCGACCCAGATTGGATCCTGCAACATTATCCTGGAACACATATATTTGCTCTCATTTGTGAGTACAGGTAGTTCTCGATTTACAATTCATTTAGTGATCGTTCAAAGTTACAACAGCACTGAAAAAAGTGACTTATGACGGTTTTTCACACTTACGACCATTGCAGCATCCCCATGGTCACGTGATCAAAATTCAGACACTTGGCAACTGACTCATACTTATGACGGTTGCAGTATCCTGGGGTCATGTGATTTTTGCGACCTTCTGACAAAGTCAATGGGTGAGCCAGATTCACTTAACAACCATGTTACTACCTTAACAACTGCAGTGATTCACTTAACAACTGTGGCAAGAAAGGTCATAAAATGGGTCAAAATTCACTTAACAACGGTCTCATTTAGCAACAGACATTTTGGGCTCAATTGTGGTCATAAGTCGAGGACTACCTGTCATTGAACCTCACTGGGCTTGTCAAGAAGATCCTTACAACAAAAGAGGGCTTCATGGAAGAAGCTGAAACCAAAAATTCAGAGATGGTTTGGACTGATCATTCTGAGAAGGGAGGATACCTATTCCACAGGAAGAATAGGGAAAAACTCAAAGGATTAGCTGGGCTCAGTGTTCTCTCTTACCCAGTGCTTCTCCACTCACCGTCAGTGCTTTCCACATCAGAATCAAAAAAAGGCTCATAATCTTGGCTTGGAGAATCTTCGTCCATCACAAACAGACCTAGAAAACGATCGTTATCTTAAAATATAGAATGACAGTGGCTGTCCATACAAGATCCCTCATGACACACCCTTGTCCCTCAACATAAATGTTGATTATCATACCAGGTGAATGGAAATGCTGCCTTTCTCATACCATCATTTTTTTTTTAGAATTAATTTTTTTTATCCAAAAATAATACCATCGCAGTTGGAAGCAGTGGTGGGCTGCAAATTTTTTAACAACCGGTTCTCTGCCCTAATGACTGGCTGGCTGGGTGTGGCTGGGTGGGCGTGGCCAGGGGCGTGGCCAGGGGGTGTGACAGCACTCAGTCTCCTGCAGCACTCTGACAGTCAAAACGGGGCGCTGGGGTTAATTACAAAATGTGGGCTTTGCTTTGTGACATCCAGATTCAGGGAGCAAGGGGTGTGAACTGCACAGAAAATACACTTTTGTTTGGTTATGAAGAAATATCCCCAAAGTCAGATATACACTAAATGTAGACTGACTTTTAGCTACACATCTTCCCAGCAAACAGCAAAGTTTGAAGCTCCAGGTAAAGAGGATTCATTTTAGGATGAGTAACTACAGTTTGCATGTTGGAGGTTCCTAAAGGAATGCTGGGAAACTCTGTATTTTAAAGAACATTTGAGGAAGGGGTGCAGAGAATAGCCCTTCTCTGCCTGAGGCTGTAGAGACCTGGCACTAGTCAAAACACTGTTTGTGAAGCAACTGATCAACACTGACAGGGTAATCCACTAGTATATGAAAATAAGAGCAAACTCCATTCCCTTCTAGTACCGATGATGTTACCTAGTTTGGTAATGAAACATCTGCAAGAAAACACTTCCTCCCCCATGACCGCCTCTTTCTTCATCCCGCGACGTTACCTTCTTCCCGCGGCTGGCTGCCAGGGAAGGCAAGCCAGGGCTGAGCTGTCGCAGCTGGGCTCCCCGCCAGCCTGCATTTGTTCGCCCCCCTTGTCGCGAGAAGCCAAAAAAGAGGCGGTGGCTGCAGGCTTCTTGTACCGAAAACTACTGGCCTCTGCTTCTCGAATGCACCGAAAAAGAGCTTCAGTCCCGTGACCGTTGCCGCCATTCTATGGTACACGGCCGGTGCGAAGAACAGAGTGGTGACAGTGGCGACGGTCACAGGACTGAAGCTCTTTCTTGGTGCGTTTGAGAAGCAGAGGCCGGTAGATTTCGGTGCAAGAAGCCTGCAGCCGCTGCCTCTTTTTTGGCTTCTTGCGACAAGGGGGGCGAACAAATGCGGGCTGGCGGGAAGCCCAGCGGCAACGGCTCAGCCCTGGCTTGCCTTCCCTGGCAGCCAGTCGCAGGAGGAAGGTAAGGTCGCGGGATGAAGAAAGAGGCAGTCATGGGGAGGAAGCGGGAAGATTGAGTAAGGGCCGGGGCCTCTGAAGGAAGGGAAACGGGGCGACACGTGGCGAAGGGAGAGCGGGTGGCATGCAGGAGGCGGCCTTTGACAGATTCTGAGTTTAGCCACCTCAGACCCTAGGCAGAAAATAATAGATAGAAAAAGGCTGCAATAGCTGTAAGTTCAAATTTTTTTACTACCGGGTTCTGTGGGCGTGGCTTGGTGGGGGGGGTCATGTGACTGAGTGGGCATGGCCAACTAGATGTCACTCACAGCAAGGTGCCGCCCTACCAAGCCACACCCACCAAGCCACGCCCACAGAACCGGTAGTAGAAAAATTTGAAACCCACCACTGCTACAAATATTCTCTTCTATCGATAAACACTTTTTGGTTAGACAGACTCAAAGCCTGCCTTATATGAGATGGCTCCCAGTGGATTTCATTCTAAATTTTGATATGATTTCTCTAAAAAAGGAATGTAAAATTATAATGGTTGAGTATTTGATCCTTCATACATCAAAAAACTA